>JAZKJV010006573.1:0-240115 GCA_037367405.1 Ottelia alismoides
TCAGGTACGAAACGAGACCAAGATGCTGCAGTTGCAGCATGATATCTTTACCACGAGGCAAAATGGGAGGCCTCTTCATTCTCTGTACACGTCTCTTCGTGGAATGTTCGAGAAACTTTATAGCACAATTCCACTCACAGCCACGCCGGAACAGCAGAAGACGTTCCGCAACGCCACTATGGTTGGCGTCTTACTTGCTGCCCTTGATCCTGAATATGAGGCAGCACGGTCTCAGATCCTTACTGATGCCACCATTCCACCTGATGGAAGAAGTATACAGACGGCTCAGTCGTGTTCCAGTTCCATCGAACACAACGACTACACCTCCCTCGGCAATGGTTGTCTCCAGAGGACGAGGTAGTTCCTCCTCATTTCGTGGCAGAGGAAATGGTGGACGTAGCCGTGGAGGTCGCATACGCTCTACGTGCTCATTCTGTCGTCGTACTGGTCATTCGGAGGATACATGCTATTCCAAGCATGGTTTTCCCTCCTCTGCACGTATCGCTGATCATGTTCAGGGTCCACCAGCATCTACTCCCGATCACAGGTTCGAGGAGCTAGCGGCACGGCTTCGTGATATCATGCCACAATCATCATCGGAGGGTGTCGATGCGTCTGATATTGCGGCGTCGGCATCAGCTAGTACATCTGCCTCAGCCAGTGCCTCAGGTAGTCCTTCCGTTTCCTATCATAATCATGATCTCACATGATGGATTGTTGATTCTGGAGCCACCCATCATCTCTGTCGAGAGAAAGATATTCTGCAGTCCTATAGAGCTGTCCAGCCTGGTCGATCTGTACTCATAGCTGATGGTACTCATTCCCCTATCATCGGTCAGGGGGAGACGGATTTGCTGCCCTCTATGCACTTACAGAATGTTCTACATGCACCAGAATTCTCTATGAATCTCTTATCCATTAGTCAGATTACACGAGATTTGCACTGGTCGTGCAATTTTTGACCCATCGTCTATTATTTTTCAGGACATACTAACGGGCAGGGTGATTGGCTGTGGTTCTGAGCACAATGGCCTCTATCGTCTTGTACGGAACTCTTATGCTGGCGTCTCACTCCATTCCCAGGGCTCCGTGTCTCCGTATACCTGGCATCTTCGCTTCGGTCACCGGCCACTACAGAAAATGCGTCACCTCCTGCCTCAGATTTCTCCGAGTTCATCCTTTCGTTGTGAAGCTTGTCAGTTAGGGAAGCACCATCGGTCCAGCTTCCCCAGTCGTCAGAGTCGGAGCAGTCGCTCCCCATTTGAGTTATTTCACATAGATATATGGGATCCCAGTCGTGTCCCAGATCATCAGGGGAACAGGTTCTATTTAGTTGTGGTCGATGATTTTTCTAGAGTGTCCTGGACCTTTCTTCTTAAGAATAAATCCGAAGCAGGAAGTGTTATTCAAAATCTTATCAATGGAGTTCAAAATGTTTTTTCGTCTACGGTTAAGTATGTGCGTACTGATAATGCCTTGGAGTTCTGCACTCGTTCCCTTGCTAGTTTTCTTTCTTATAAAGGCATTATCCACCAAACCACATGTGCATACACATCCCAACAAAATGGGGTTGCAGAACGAAAACATCGCCATTTCCTTGACATTGCTCGCACATTACTTATTCAGAGTTGTGCCCCATTATCTTTTGGGGGATGCTATTCTTACAGCATGCTATCTGGTCAACCGCATGCCTACAACTGTTCTTGGGGAAAAGTCTCCTATATCTGTTCTCTTTCCTGACAAAGATTTGTTTACTCTTACACCTCGGGTCTTTGGCACTGTTGCATTTGTCCACCGTTTGTCTCCAGGACTTGATAAGCTTTCCCCCAGGGCTATCAAGTGTGTTTTTGTGGGCTACTCCAGGACACAGAAAGGATATCGTTGCTATGACCCAGTTCATGACAAGTACTATGTGAGCGCTGATGTTACATTTTTTGAACCCGCCATGTACTTCTCTCCTACAGGTGACAGATTGGTCTCCTCCACATCCACAGATTCTAGTGTCTATGTACCTCCACCTCCAATCTTGGGTCAATCCTCTACTCCACCACCACCACCACCACCTCCAATTGAACCTTTTTCCTAAGTTCTATACAAGGCGTACAGGACCAGCTCAAGCTACATGTCAACCATCCACCACGCCTCAGGTATGTTCTGATGTTATCACTAATGATGGGTTAGAGAATGCACCTGTGCAGGAGCCCCTACAGCAGGACGAGGATCATTCGGTCGACACAATGATGGATGATCTGGATCGGCCCATTGCTCACAAGAAGCAGCGAAGACAATGTGCTTCGTATCCTCTTGCTTCTCAAGTCTCATTTCATCGTCTCAATGGGGACTTCCAGAAGTTTGTAGCTGTTGTCTCGTCTGTTGAGATCCCACGGACCCATCAAGATGCCATGAAGATTGATTGCTGGCTTCTAGCCATGGAAGAGGAGATGCGTGCTCTGCAGTCTCGCAGGACTTGGTCTCTTGTCCCCATTCCTCCAGGTGCCTCCGTGGTGAGTTGCAAGTGGATCTTTACGGTAAAATATCATGCGGATGGACGTCTTGATAGATACAAGGCAAGACTTGTAGCACGGGGGTTTTACCCAGACATATGGGGTAGATTATTTGGATACTTTTTCACCAGTGGCTAGACACTCCACTCTTCGTATCCTCCTATATGTTGCTGTGGTACGTAACTGGACCATTTTTCAGCTTGACGTCAAGAATGCTTTCTTGTATGGAGACCTGCAGGAAGAAGTCTACATGCAGCAGCCACCAGGATTTGCTGCTGAGGGGGAGACTCAGATGGTGTGCAGACTTCATAAGGCTATCTATGGCCTCAAACAAAGTCCCCGAGCATGGTTCCAGAAGCTTTCTCAGCTAATTGAACAACAGGGGTTCATGAGATCAAATGCGGACCATTCATTGTTCATCCAGAAGACCCCTAGAGGTACAGTTGTTGTTATGATATATGTTGATGACATCTTGGTCACAGGAGATGATGCTCAGGGGATTGAGATAACCAAGTCCCTGTTGGGAAACCAATTCATTACGAAGGATCTGGGCACGATACGATATTTTCTGGGGATAGAGTTTGCACGAAATGCACAAGGAATGGTGATGACTCAAAGAAAATATGTCACGGACTTGCTAGCTGAAGCAGGAATGACTGGATGCAGACCTTCAAGTACACCTATGGACCCAAGCATGAAGCTGTACGATGATGATACCGAGGAGGTGGACAAAAGAAGGTACAGAGAGATGGTGGGTAAGCTCTTATATATTACTATAACTCGACCGGATATTGCCTTTGCAGTAAACCGGGTAAGTCAATTTGTGGAGCAGCCAAGGCAAGTTCATATGGATACCTTGTATATGATATTGAGATATCTGAAGTCTTCCCCAGGAACAGGGTTGCTATTTAAGAAAGATACGAATCTGTCTATTTCAGCTTGTGCAGATGCAGATTATGCAGGATGTCCAAGGGATCGTAAATCCACTTCTGGATTTGCTATATTCATAGGAAGCTCTTTAGTTTCTTGGAAAAGCAAGAAACAGACTGTTGTGACGAGATCCAGTGCAGAATCCGAGTACAGAGCCATGGCACAAGCAACTGCAGAAATGATGTGGGTTAGAGCAGTCTTAGAAGATTTGACTGTAGATGTCCCCTTGCCTATGAATCTCCAATGTGACAATCAGGAAGCTTTGTTCATTGCCAATAATCCGGCTTTTCATGAGAGAACAAAGCACATCGAGGTGGATTGCCATTTTACTAGAGACATGATTCAGAAGGGTTTCATTTCCACCTCTCATGTCAGTTCAGAGGATCAGACTGCTGACATATTCACCAAGCCGCTGCTCAGAGGACCTTTCCAGAGATGTTCTTCCAAGCTGAGCATGATAGATATCTATGCTCCATCTTGAGGGGGAGTGTAGAGACTTATATATGTTACGTTTTATTGTTCCGTAATTTCTATTTATCTTTTGTAAGACTCTGTAATTTACCCAAGGGTTTTCTCCCTATATAAGAGACCCGAGGGCTCTATGGAATAACACATCAGAGTATTGTTTTACTCTAACATAAACTATAGGCATGGTGGAAAGGTGGTCGTTCCACATCCTCTTATCCAATGGCACAAAAGAGGAAGTGACCTTGGCAAGTGGAGCTCAGTGATACAAACATTGCCACCAACAATTTCTTCACCAACTACACCAAAATCTTGACCTTTATTGAGGTATATGTCATCCATATGCAAATGTAATCCCCCAAAGTAAGCATCCAGGGCACCATTACCAGTCATGAGCTTCCTATAAACCACCACCACTGAGCACCCTTCCAATCGCATTCTTGTGACTCATAAGAACCAAGTTGTGGTTTACCAACCTCTTCTTCTCTCTTTCTCCATCTTTGTGATATCTAGAGTTGCGATCATCTCCGTGTGGTGTATGCAGTTCTGACATCTGTGTAGCATCTACGTTGCACCAACATCAATGAGTGTTGGACATCCAACATCATCAAGGGGATAGCACCTTCCGCCAATGCATCATCTGCATTTTCCAGCACTAGGTCGGCATCTTCATCGAGCACTCAGTCAGCATATGTGCCAATACTATCGAGCACTAGGTCAGCATCTTCATCAAGCATTGGGTCAGCATCAAGCTTTGGGTCATCATCTATGCCAGGTTATCCATCATCTACGCTGGTTCACGGAATGTATGTGCGAAGTCTGCAACACTACATCAGTTGATTCAAGGCTATCTAGGTCACCATCATCATCAAGCACTAGGTCAGCATCTGAGCCAAAAGTCTCCCAGCACTACGGTGCATCACCCAGCAGCATCAAACATCATTATACCGCGATTCTGTACCTGAAGATTTTTAGAAAGCATTACCACCCAGGTTCTTGAAAAGCAGCACCTCATCATCTAGTGGTATGGCAAATGATGTTTGAATAGAACACTTCAAATTTTGTTTATTTCTTTGACCTGAACAAAATTCATAAGGCCGCTTTTGCCGTGACAAAAGCACTAGTATCCACCTCATCTATTGTGGTACAGGGGGATTCTATCAAACTTAAGGTGCAGAGAATTATGTAGTTGGTTTCAAGAGTTTAAAGTGTTCACTGAAGGTTAGAGGACGATTTATGTTCTTACGAAGGATCCTCTCAAGGAAGAGGACAAGGAATATGAGTCCTAGCTATAGGATAGTTATCGGATCATGAATTGGTTAACCAATAGTATGGATCACCCGATCCTTGCCAATCTTATGTACAAGGAGATGGTAAAGGTGATATTGGAAGAATGGACTTAAATGTATTCATAGAAGATAACCAAATCATGTCTTGCTGACATCTGCATGCAGATTCTGTCCATCCCTCAAGGAGACTCCTCTCTCATTTAGTATTATCAAGAGATTACAAGACCTTCTGAGGTGCTCACCATTTTCCAGCCATCATATTGTACCAAATATAGCAATCAGAATGGCAGGTTTACAAATTCCTTGCTGGTTTGAGTCCTCGTTATCGGACAATAAAAGATCAATTCCGTACTTTCGACATTGTTCCATTACTTCATGTGATATATGGACAACTACAACAACTTGACTCTACTCTTGGCCAATCTAGCCAAGTTCATGCAGCAAAGATCACAGCTTTCCTTGTGCCATATGGACAATGCGGTCGTTCTAGGTTTCGTAATGAACAAGATCATTACTTTAGACATGGGTGAAGATGTACTTATCCTCCATGTGTGCAGTGCCACAGGATAAGGCATTCATATGATAGGTGTTGAGCGAAGTTTGGTAGACCCCTTGTGGTTAACCAACCTTCTGTCGAGTCCGATGATTTTTCTATTGTCATTGAAATTTTTACTTACCAGGGACAGATGGGATAGACGTCCCAACTTTCCTTTACAAACTACTCCTGACTCATGCAGATGTTGCACAGAAATCCTACTACTACCCCTAATTAGGTACCTCCAGCCAGTCTGGCTACCATTTCATATACCATAACCAATGTTGTTTTTGTTTCGATATGAACATGGATAATTGATTCTACAGCCTCGACTCATCTAAGAAGAGAAAGTGTTTCATTGATCTCCTCCCAACCTCCTACACACGTGAAGTCTGTTCGATTGACTAATGGTGCTCTTTTTCCTTGCTAGAGTATGTATAGTTGGGCAATTGGATCTCTCCAAAATCCAATTATCCTCTCTCGTGATTAGTCCCGCATCATCTATTCGTGGGACTCTGGTTTGTTTCTGGTGATTAGTCCCACATTGCCGATCTGTGGGACTCCAGTCTATCTGTGGGCTATGGACTCCAGTCTATCTGTGGGCTATATAAGGAGCCTCACAACCCCTTGTATCCATAGAGAAAATTGAATAGAATATCCCTGACTGTTCTGGCAGTTCTCACGTGGTTTCAACCCACTCCTCGTGGAGCAGAGTTCCACGTAAAATCATGTGGATATATCTCAAGTAAAAAAAGTGCCCTCTCTCAGGCCAATTCGGTGCGCCAGAAATCAACTCATATTTCACGATCAGAGATTTTATTCTGAAAATGTCATTAGACATAGTAGGGCTCTTATCTTGGCCACACCGCATGTACTTCAATGATTTATCTTAGTAAAATATAAGGTATCTTACGTGGGTCCCATCTCGGGGATACTCCCCTTCTCCTCTCAAAAAAATTACAAGGAGAACTCTCATATTATAGACATTAAAATAGATTGTTGATTTTGTCGATTCAATCTAGAAAGGGTGACAATGAAATTCCTTCCTATTAACTAAAATCTCCCATCAACAAGCCTTGTTGCATTTCTAATTTCAAAGCACAATCCATTCCAAGATTTGTATCCATAAAGGTATACATGGAGGCACAACTAAAAGTGAAATCATCACCAACCAACCTCCTCATAATAATCATTAACACCTATGAACCCTCCTAGGAGACCTATAGTTTAAAGTATAAACTATTAAAGCTATTAACTGACAACATGTAGAAAGGACTTCAAGTTAACTCCTCCATGCCACAGCTCCGGCTCTCCTAGCACTCCCTCTTTGTCTCCTAATAAAGCATAATGTCCATTCCCTTCGCCATCAAGAATCTCCCCACTATGTTCCTCTTTTCCATCACACCCAAACCCCTTGCATTCAATATCAGATACTTCCACTATGGTATGATGGTGACCTCAGCAAGAACCATGGGATTAAATTTCGCTGAAATTCGGTTGAATTTCGATCGAATCTTTGTTTCGGTGGGTGACCGAAATTTGACCGAAATGGCCTATATCAACCAAAATTTAGGGTCCCTAGTTCAAAAACCGACCGAAATGACCGAAATTTCGGTTGAATTTCGACCGAAATTCGACCGAAATTTCATTTCGGTCAGTCACCGAAATGAAACCGAAATCCGACATTTAAGGTCTTGGCAAGAACGACCACCATCGAACCATCATAGTTAACGACCTATGCATGTTTTATGACATTCCTCTTTGCACCAGCCAGAGTTGGAGATAAAAACCATAAGCATTTGTATATAAATAAAGTAGGAGGATCACATGAGGCCCATGGACATAAGCGAGAGGTCATCTACCTCAATTAAGTGGTCAGTATCGAAGTTGAAACCAAAGCACGCACATACCTCATACTGCCAAATGACAGGGCACCATCCCATGCTTTAAGGGAAATGGAGGCATTCAAAATAAATAATGCATTAAACCTTGATGTTTTTGGCGCATGCCTTTGAGGGCCGAGTTCACGTATTGAGCACCATAATAAAGCCTACTAAAAGTGGTTCAACCAAACATTATTAACACATTTGATCTCTGAAAACCCTCTCTACAAAAGGAATGTGATAAAAAAACAAAGGTTCTAATTAAATCTTGAGTAGATACCTACCCATATACTCTGATCAAATGTGTATAACCTTCTATACCAATTGCCACATTGAGGGAAACTGGTATATCCGCACTTTCCAATATAAAAGGGTATCTTTCTAAATAAGATCCCCAAGTCTCTTCCATAATGCCTCGAGAGATGCAATCTTTACCACTTTGAATCATCTAATTATCTTTGCCTTACTAAGTTGCTCACTTATTAACTCACCACCATCTAAATCTTGAGCATCCTAGGCGTGTTCAGTTTCAGAAGGCTCGCCACTGATCTTTCAGTGGTGAAGAATCCCTCTTACATCAGTATCAATTACCTTCGTCATGTGTTGTTCTCCCTCTATCTGACCAATACTTATGCGACAGTGAAGAACCCCACTTATATCTATATCCATTGCCTTTGTCATGTGTTGTTCATGTCTAAGATCTAGACTACGAGGTAAAGACAAATGATATGAAGGTTTATCATCATCAGTAGTACTATACCCAATGCAACCTCCAAGGTTACGAAGATTTTACAGGATAAACCTTTAGAGAGATCATATGGGATCACTTCTACGAGTGTCTACACAATTATAAACAAAGATGGCGTTGAACCTCAATTCTAAAAGCATAATGGAAATCCTCATATAGCCACATAATGATAGTGGAATCGAGTCGATGTGCCATCTTTAGTCATACATGAATCTAGGATACCAACCTTCATGACAAGGGACCATTTAAGTTGGGTAAACAAAACACCCTCTTATGTTAAAAGCCAAAACGGATGAGGACAAAGAACTCATCGATCAATGTCGCATAACCCCAGTAGGTATCACCAATGGCAGATACAATACTAGCCATAACCATCTCAATAGGTGTGAAATCCCAAGTAATGGGACACAAATTTTTTCCCTAAAATATGCTCTTATCCAGTGATAGAATGGGATGAACGAGCTCTATCGTATAGTACTCGTCGAGATCTTTCCAACGTGTCCAAGAACATTAAAATCCGAGTTCAGGAGCTCAAGTTGTGTTCATTTTAACGAGACCGAGTCAGGCTCCATTTCGGATCCGAACCAAGATCTGGATCTGAGTTTCCATCACATAAAAACCACCTTATTCTTCCCTAAAGCTCTAACCCAAGGAGCAGCCCCTCCTTCCTTCCGCTCGTCCGAGACCTCGCCGGGGCGCCGTCTCGTCGGAGCGCGTCGGATCGACGATCCGAAGCCACCGCCATGTAGAGAAGGTCAAGGTCATCCTCGTGCACAGGTTCTCGTCATCAACGAAGCATCGAACGTGCCATTTCTCCATGAGTGAAGATACCGAGGAGGAGAGTTTTCAAGGTATAGTGTTCCTCTTCCTCCTTGTTGTCGGATTGCACGCATTTTCTTGAACCTACATATTTGAACATCAGTGGAACCTTCGAGATTTTTGTGGATTGCCATGCATAATACAACAATTTAAGGGATCCAGATTTTCGTAGACCTTACGGGGATCGATATAATAGAGATGGTGTTAAAATAAGTGTTCTTGCTCTGATCAGTTTCAATCGAACGGCTATTGCAATATATGGTCGGTGTATAGGAAATTAGGCGAGTTTGATTTGGTGCGAAATGGTGAGTGTCGTTTACAATTTTCTGATGTTGGTTGTTAGAGTTCTGCATTTGCAGAGCTTGCTTTTATCTGATGGAATTGGACCCTTCCCTGCGTGCGGAATGTGTTCTTGGATTGTACAGATGTAGGATTGCGGTGGTGCATTTGCATGAAATGTCCTAATTTTCTCGGGCTGCACTTTTGTGGTGTTTGTGATAGACATACACCCCCGCCAAAAGTCCCCATGAAAGCAATAAGCCCACCAAATATAACTTCAATGTGCTCTACCTTAATGATCCTTTTGCTCCACAGACTTCACGAATAAAAACATGAACACATTACTAGCCCCCATAGTGCTTGATATCAAACAATCTGTTCAGCGTCATTTTGTGGATGAAGACCATCAGGAATAAACTATAGCTTTAAAATGAGGATATAATTATTTTTCCAGTAAGAAGTTATAATTATTTCCAAGTTTTCACCAGGTCACCTGAATGTTCACTGAATCACTGCAGAGCAATGAGCTGAGAACATTTAATTAAGAGCTTTGCAACAAACGGTATGCCTTCTCCATAACTTTAGACAATAAGAACTTTGCTGAATAAACAATAAAACACGGAAGTTTGAAAACTTCGATCCAAAAATTCCAGTGCAAGATAAGAAGCAACTCAGCCCATTCACAAAATAAAGCAAACAAAGTTCATTTTAGCAACGATTCTATTACTGAAATGTATATATGGCCAACATGTAGTGCATATACAGTTTGCCTTCACACAAATGGGTCTAACTAAAAAAAGATAACTGCGAATCATTTTACAAATTAATCTGTTTGAAATAAGTAAAAGCCTTGACACTGAGCACACAATCCTACTCCAGTCCAGTGCACATATGGGCCAGGGAAGATATTTATTAACTTTATGGAACGCAATTCCTACCGCTAGAGCCAACCTTTTGATATGAACACAATAGTGATATCAAGTGTAAAACAATTTCTTAAACAACATTAAACATTTTAATAAATAACATAAGATTTACCATATTAATCTCTTATGATACCTCATAAAAACACGTTCTAAGAATTTTATTCCACTAGAATTAGAATGTTCCACTGTACCCACTTAAATGGTCTGGTGGTAGTGCAGTGTGCCTACCACAGAAAAGACCAGGGTTCAAATCCCTCTATTGCGGGGGTTGCGTTAGGTAGTCAACAGCCAGCGTAAAAAATAGTCGAATCTTTCAACATGGATTTGAGCAAGAATCCATGTAACTGACCCTACTTATAGTGGGAGACGGCTTTGCCATTTTTAGAATTAGAATGTTCCATTATCCTTGTAAAAGAGGACAACCTTTGAAATAAGAGAAAGATGAATTCATGCACATAAAATACATAAAGGACACGAGTGAGCGACACCGGCAAGAAAAATGAACATTAAATAGTCGTCACCTCCATTAAGCACTAAGAAACTAAATCAACTTTTGGACCATGTCCAGTTTGTTCATAGTCAAAACTTAGTCCACTACCATCATTGGTATAGTTATAATCATCTCCATCCTCACTTTTGTCATCCTCAAGTTCACTGAACTGATAGTTAATACACTTTTGCTCGAAAATTAGCTTAGCATGAGGTTCCACAGCTTTAAGAGCACGGCTTCCCTTTCGGAGGAAATTCAGATGTGCAGCATGGTGTCGAGTTGCATGTGTTAAAAGACTTCTGGATTGACCTTGCTTCAGGGATTCCAGACGAAAGGCAAACAAAGATGCCTCCTCATAATCAACTTGAGCTTCGTTTGACATTTGAGATAAACTAGACCTTTTAAAGTTTTCCTTTTGTACACTTCTTAATACCTTGTTGAAATTTTTATATCGTACTGGGCAACTTTGCTCATAACGTACATCTACGTGGATCTGCAGGTTCTTAGAAGCAGCCGCAGCAGTAAGCGGTTGTTGTTTTCTAGGAGGTTTCTTTTTGTGCAGCTACACGATCTTCTTGTGGTAGAGTGCTTGTAGCCGGTTCTTACTTGTAGTTTTTCTGCTTACTTGTAGTATTTTGAGAGACATGAGATGCACAATGCATGTATGAACACACTTTTTGATGCGTACATGTAATAATTTTATGGGCATGGATTGTAGAAATGAATGATGGACATGTTATGAATGGAAAGAAATTTTTAATTATTATCTTCTTTTGTGCTAATTTCTCGTGCTTACAATTATATTGTGTGTTTCGAATGTAGAAATGTACGTACGTGGAATCGGTTTGCGAGTATTCAGATCCTAGGGAGAAGGTCTTCACAATAAGGTATGTCAGGCCAAATAGCATGCCCACTAAGCAGTCATCACCGTCAATAACAACATCCAAAGATAGTCTATGTACTATTAAGCTTGCTACAAATGCATCAGCAACTCTTGTCTACCAAAGCCCAACTCGATTTCAACCTATACGTCATTGTCCAACATCATGACTTTGAAAACATCACATATTGCAAGTGTCTCAGAAGATGAAGGTGCGAAAAGCTGCCAAGAAGTTACATTAAAGCCATGTTTACGACGTTGTTATTGCTTTACTACTTGCATCCACTTTCAGCACCCTAGACACCCTTTCTTTCCTTACCTAGCATGTGTTATTGCTTGTTGGATTACCCTAATAATAACCATTAAATTAAATTAGAAATGGAAAATCGTGCATTATAGACATGAAAAATCAAATGCAAATGGAAAAACAATTCTATTTGGGACATGCACGTTATGAATGAAATTTTAAGATCTAGACAACAAGATTCTTCGTATCAATAGCCATCGTTGGATACCAACCAACATGTCTATTCTCTTGAAAGTCACATTTTTATTTGGATTTTTATCACTTGTGTCTCTCTTAGATATTGCAATATTAGTAAGCCCCTCCCTTTTTGGAATATTAGTTGTACCCCTGACTTCTTGCACCCTTATCAGTTGTGCCCTTCAGGTTAGTTGCAGTCCATATGTGCCCCAAACAAACGTTAACTTTCGGACACAAACGTAATTAGATTGAATGGTCAGGATAGATGCATCTCACCCCCTCCACCCCCCTCCACCTCCCTCATTCGGCCCCCTCCTTCACCTCGCTCTTCTGACCCATCCTCTGTACCCCCTCCCCCTTTGACCCCTTCCTCCCTCCTATACCTCCCTCCTCCACCTTAAAGAATCCCCAAATCCATCATCAAGATCATCGTGCCCACCTACTGCCTCTTTGATCATCGCCATTATCTCACATAACCACCCATCACCAACCCACCACCCTCTCATCTTCTTAGCTACTGCAAGACGAAGATCCTCTCCTGATAAAAACCAGCCTTGGGGAAGGCTAAGGGGCAACGTCAATGAATCAGATAGTAGTTATGGATAAGATCTGACAATTCTTGTACATAGCATGGAAGGTCGTATCCCGATATATCGGCGATATATCGGTATCGACAGGTCACCGATATATCGCCGATATGTCCGATATCGGGTGTCGACATGCAAAAAAGTCTAGCCGAATCCCGATGTCGGCGATATGGCGTCGATATATCGCCGATATATCGGCGATATATCGGTATCGACATGGTACCGATATCGATACCGATATCGATATGTCCTTCCATGGTACATAGGGTATTTCCTTCTTCATCCTTGATTTCTCCGGCGAGGTGGTTGACGATCCGAAGGTGGACCGACACTAATGAAATGTTGTTGTGGGTATATGGACTACAACATTACAGTGGGATTGTGGTGGTAACATTATCGCCGCATCGACAATGGGTGGGACTGTTGTTCTCCACACGAGGCTCTCTAGAGGTACTAAGAAGAAGATGGAGAAGGAGAAGGGTGAAGGTGGTATAGATCGAAGTCGGATTGAGTTTGGGGAGGATCAGTAGCAAAGCTAGAAAAGCAAGGAAAGGAAGAGGAAAGGAGGGATTAAACCTTCCCATTCCCAGGAACATTTTCATTCATCTCTTGTTCTTTGGTACAACTCTCCTTACATGACTTGAATACCATTTTATACGTTTGATTTCAACTTTGATTTTTGTTTTCCAATTAGAGTTTCTATATGAATCTCATTTCATGCAGAGGAAGATCTGGTATTGTTAGAGTACCTAAAAAACTGTTAATACTTGATTTGTCTACATTTTTTAATCTTTTGATTTCGTTAAAGATAAGAATCTCAACATCTTTCCCTTTCCATATCCATATGCTGAAGTTGCAGGTCCCCTTTTTATTTTTCCACTAGAGCTTTATCTCAGAACATTGGTGTTAGTATTTGTATTGGTTTGATACCAGCGGATCTGCAATATGAGGTACTGCATCAGCTTTTCCCGGTCTCCAGGTTATATTTGCTGACAAGTACTTTTCTGGAGGCGGAACAACTCATGCAACAGGAGCTGGAGTGGCTATACTCAACGAACATATGTTGTAGACAATAGATATGGGGTGATGGTTGGACAATTTCGACGAGTATCCCGCTGCACCTGCAAATAGATTGACTCAAGCCTATGTGGCCCGGTCTATCGTGATCACACAAAGAGAAAGGGAATGGAGTCCTTCATGACGCGAGGGAATCAGGAGCTTGAGCTCCGTTTGTGGGTTAGGTGTTATGTACTGTGTGTGGCAAAAGCTTACGAGTAGCTTCCGGTGTGGATCCTTGCTCGCCGGATGAAGATGACGCTAGAGGAGATATCATCTAGCCGGGCACGAAGAAGGAACTCCTTCTAAGCTGAGGTTGAAGTCAGGGCTGAGCAGCGGAGGAGGAGGTCAGGGCCGAGGGGCTAGGCGTAGAGGGAGGGAGGAGTGGGTTTGTTCCAACAGTTATGCCTCTGTTAATTAGATCATGGTTAGAATCAATCATGGTTTTGTTAGCTAATTAACAATGAAACTAACAGAAGTGTATAAGTGATAACTGCGCAAAAAATCAAGGGCACAATTAATATTTTAAAAAAGGAAGGCGCATAACTGCTATTGCAATATCTATGAGGGACACAAGTGATAAAATTCCTTTTTATTTTAGTTCCAAAATTTCTTTGCTTTAATGGAATTAGTGTTGTAAATCGCGTATATCTAATATCCTAGAAATAACTTAAAAGGGATTTTCAATATCAAGATTGCATATTGGCCCCACTAGCATGCACATCAACATCATGAAGGCATAACAAAGCATTCAAGAGAATTCACTATTTTTCTAAGGCTTGCATGCCCGTCAACATTGAGATTGGCAACCATAATATACCATCACGACGTCCCTATTAAAAATTAGAATTGGGAGCCTTGTATGTTAAAAAATGATAAACAAGATATTTAGATAAGCATTGGCATCAACATCTTTCTGCAGACATTCTCATTTCCATACTTAAATAATTGTACTTACAGACTTTAAGAAGAAGTGACTAATGCGCTTTGGAGTCCCTGGTACTAAAATAGGATCCCAAACCCTTTCAAACCTAAGATAGAAATGAAATAGACCATTATGAAATGACTTTGAAAGTAATGCATCATATTAAAATTAAAAAAACATCCACTCCATACATATAATGCAGGCGTTCAAAACCAGCACCAGAACCCAAGCCAACAAGCCCAAGAGTTTGCAATCCCCTAGCTGTTAATAAGCCTCCAGACGGAAGTGGTACCTATATTAAGTTGTTTTTTCCTGGATAAGCATAAACCTTCTATGGTAAGCATAACTAAAAAGGAGATGGTCCCAATTCGTAGCAACTAACCCCTCCTCCTTCAACTTCATTCAGGTATTTCACAACTTCCCAAACCACAGGAATATCCTGAGGAAATCTTCTATAGTACTTCTCATTCTGACGTACTACCTGTTCAAAGCATGACTTATACACTATATCTGCAGTGCAGCTACTCCCTATTGGTGGAAGCCCACCAGTCAAAAGGACACACCTTAAGCCTTGTGGAGCGAAACTCAAATAGGTAACAGCACAAAAACCACCATAACTCTGTAAAAACAAAACAAATGGAGTCTCAGAGCATAATGCATGAATATTCTTAAAAAAACAAAATGCATGAAGAGGGGCATATTTATTACACCATGATGAAACTGAAAATCATGTTTTTTTATTTACTTGCGATCACATGGTTTGTGGCCATTAACAATGAGGTAGTGGCGGGTCATACTACATTTTCCCACATACCCATGATCAAGCTGAACAAACAGATTCCAAGAAAAATATGATAAATCCATCTGAACAACTCCAGCTTCAATTGATTCCTTTGATCATGCTGTTTACTATAGTGCTCTGGAAATGTTTCCACGTGATGAATAGAAAGTCGTACATGAGTTTGTTGGAGCTTCTACTGCAGCCTCTTCTTCTCACTGATCCACCACTCTAGATCCACCCATGCATTTGCACACGCTAAAGTTTTTTCTCTGTTAATTGCTGTCTCAAGAGCAACTAAACATGCTTTCTCTTTTTATTGCTCATTCATTGTGGCATTCTTCTCTGGTTGCTTTGGCCAACAATAAAAGAAGAGGGTGTTGAGGGTGTTAAAGATCGTCGGAAGGGTGCTGATGTTGTTGACTGTATTATTTTGGAGAGAGGAAACTTGAGCTTACGGATCATCAAAATATATTGATTTATAAAATGTAAGCAGAATGCTCTGCATTGAAGCTTATTATACAACTCTCTTTTTAAGATGCAAAAAACCGAACTAACACTAAAATAACACTAAATAATTTATAAAACTCATCAATCTCCACATTTATAAATTGGTTTCGTTCCAACCAAAATCACCCTTTCAAAATATGGGAAAAGAGAAATTACTAGAAGAGAAAGAATTAAACCAATAATAAATCTCTCACACATGCACGCACGTACACACGTACATATGTATGTATATGTCACACACTACGCAGCATAAAGATATATATTGTGTGCGCGAGCATGCATCTCAATTTTTTTCAGATGTATAGCTACAAAACGTTTAGTGGAGAATCCTAAGACTCTAAAGAATGTCACACAGATGTTGGAGTATTTGGTTGTGTGCCATATAAGTTGTAGGAGGGTAAATGGATCTCTTTAGGATCCACTTATTGTTCTATCTTTATTTCTCTGATTCCGCTTCCGCATTCTTTATTTTCTAACACGGTACGAGAGCGGGTTCGATTCTCGCAGAATTGTTCTTGAAAATTTTATTTTCATATTCTGTTCAAGATATTATCAATGGGGTTTTGTTCATTATTTTTTATTATGTTCGGATATTGTTCATGTTCCAGGTTTCTGAACCATAGTTCGTGATTCATCTTCATAACGGCATTGTTCCAGTTCCAGTTTGGGGGAGGCCCGTGAAGTCCTGATCTCCGGGCTTTTCTCGCACATGCAGACTTCCAGGGGTGGGCGACGACCTCACCCTCGCAGGAGATCTTTCCATCGCAGGCGCAGGCGGTGCCCCTCTCCATCACAGGGCGAACCGCAGACAACGGTGCAGGCATACGTCTCCTTCCCGATATTCTCTCGCGTCATTGTGCAAGAACCCGTGCGAAGCCCCTTGCTCGCGACGCGCAGTCACCCGTCATTCGCGTCGCGCAGTCACAACCCAGGCAGGACCTCTCGCGCTCACCCATCGCCTCCAGGTGCATCCCACCCTCCTTCAGTGGCGGCACAGATTTGGTGCGTTCCCATCAAGGGAACCCTAGCGGCGGCACCCCACCGCGCGATGTGCTCCAAACCCAATCGGGGGGCGGCAGTTTGCTAGAAAGAAGGTTCCCCGTGGGAACCCTAAAATAAGGGTCTGGCATTAAAAAAAAGTCTGGAGAGTTCTGGCCCAATTGGATCGAAAAATAAAAAAAACGATGAGCTGCAGTTTTTTAATGGGGGAGCCGTATGTATGGGCTTATATAGGTCAGACATGTTCAAAAAAAAAGGAGGTGCGTATAATAAAAAAACCGTGTATGTAGTTCGAGAAAGCCGGGAAAAAAATATGGTTGAAATGGCTTTAAAAAAATGTTCGAAGCCCGAACAAAATGGCTTATTTTGAAAGAAAAAAAAAGAGGCTATAAAAAGTTTTGGAAATAGCTGAGAAAAAATTTGCAAGAAAAGCCGACAAAAATATAACCGGCTTATTTCCTTTTGTTTTCTCCATTTTTATTATCTTCTCCCAACATAGTCGATGTCATGTATCTGACTAGTATGGGAGAAAGGGGGAGTGTATGTAGAGTCATAAGTCTTTTCCAGATTTAGATGTCAGATCTTCCATATTCTCCAAATTCAAGACTACAGGCCATTCAGTTTTCAAACTTTACAGTTGTCAGTTTCAGACTCGACGTTAGATTTTGAGTCTTCTGTTCAGACACGCACGAGTATGCGGTTTTCTTTCAGATGTGCACATGTTTGCCGTCTTTTGTTCATGGTCCCCATCATTCTTCTTGCTTTATCGGCCAGAGTTTTCATGTAAGCCATAGGGACTCCATAGTAGAGGATCATTCCCTATGACATGTGCGCAAGGGTTTTCATGTGGTTTCATAGGGACTCCAGAGTAGTGTACCATTCTCTTAGATGGGAGAGACCCAGTTCTCTGACGAGGAGACTTTTCAGACTCCATTCTCCAGCGATCGTGGACTCCAACGAGGATTGCACTTCCATAGCCTTCTCAGTTTGGTCCTTTTTCAGATCTGGAACAGTTGTCCACATGTTGTGGTGGGCCAGAGTACTCCAACGAGGAGACTCATTTCAGTTGCAGTGACTCTAACAGACGCAGTAAAGAGCACATGCTCTCCGATGAGGAGATTCAGTTGACTCACACTCCCGCCCGTTCGTTCTCCTCACCTGCACGACATGAGAAGTAACGTCCTCGACAGCAGCCAACAGTTGTGTGCGTTGAGTTGATATTGTCTCTAGTGTCCTGTAGCGTGAGTTGAGTTTTTTACTATTTGTCCAAGCTGAGCATTGCATGCTCCAGCTTGAGGGGGAGTGTTGGAGTATTTGGTTGTGCATCATATGAGTTTAAATGGCTCTCTCCAGGATCCATTTACCCCATCCATATGTTTCATCCCACATCTACCAGTGGTAGGACTTGGAATCTCTGTGGAGGCTATATAAGGAGCCCTAAACCTCCTGATGAGCTTTTGGTCATCAAGGCTTTAAAAAATACGAGGCAGATCAAGTGGGTTTTCCGTTATTGAGGCGTGGCGGTCGAGGTGTAAGCCTCAATTTATAGAGAAAATACATGTCAAACTTGTTGGAGAATGTAATAGAGTGGTAATCGGATCTCTCCAGGATCCCATTACCATCTACTCATGTTTAGTCACACATCTACTATCTGTGGGACTCTGATTTGTTTGTGGGGCTACATAAAGAACCCCACACCTCCTATACTCATTGAGAAACTTCAATAGAAGATCCGATCCTTTGAGGTCTTCTCCTGTGGTTTCATCACACTCTCTCACAGAGTATGGTTCCACGTAAAACAAGATGTTTATTTGGTTTTTGTCTCTGATTATTGATTCGCTTTCGAGTTTATTTATTTCGACATGGTATCAGAGCGGTCGATTCTAGGGTTTATTTTGAAGATTTTTATATTCAATTCAGAGCAGTTCAAACTTTATTTTGGGATTCAACTTTTGAGATCTTTTTTTCATCTCTTGAATATTCATATTATCTTGAAGTTATGTATTATGGTTTCGTTACCATCAAGTGGGTGATACAGATTCAGCAAAGGGATCAATCAGGAATCATCTTCCCGTAATCGTTCTACGGAGATCAAAGATCAAAGCATCATCTTAAGTGTGTGTCATCCAACATGTTATGGTGCCTCTGATCTTTCCAACATGTGGCGCAATACACGCTCCAAGACACGAAGAACCACCCACCACCCCTTTCTTCAAGAGACCGTAAAGCATCCTTTCCCATTGTCGCAATCAGCTCTTCTACCACATGCAAGAATTAGAACCTGGCGCATGATGATCACCATAAGAGGAAGCCCCCTCCCCTAACCCTTCTGCCCCTCCAGATGCCTCCCGTGAGAAGAACAGGAAGGGAAGCAAGACCGTGATGTCAACATAGCAGGTGAGGGCCTCCCACATTCTTATAAAGCACGAGTGCTCCAAGCAAAGGGCCTCCTGGAGAGACCCCGATGGATCCCTTACCTCGCACCTCCCGCAACAACGTTGATGGATCCCTTATCTTGTGCCCGTCACCGCGCTACACGAGGAGATACTTGTCGCCAAGGCCAAGTTCAGGGAGGTTGCAGCCAAGTATCCGACTGCAGCTCCTCCAGGCGAAGTTGATCACTCCCTCGTGTCAGAGATCTTGATCACCTCCAGTACGAAATCACCAGACCCATCACAGTCGCCCTTTCTCCAAGTTACTCTAGACGACACTACCCCCTCCCATCCTTCTCGATCTCGAGCCCCTCCAAACCTACACGATGACGCTCCTCGGTGGGTTCTCCATATTGCGACGTTCGGTTCTCCTTTGAGAGAACCCTAGTTATGCCAATATAAGGAGGGTGAATGGGCATGGTTGTTAAAAATAATAATAAATAATAATTAGGTCCAAATGGGATGTAGCTACAAAAAAGAGAGGGGGAATTTATTGAAATAAAAAAAGAGAGGGCTTGGAACATTGGACCCAATGGGCTGATGGAAGGAAAAAAAGAAAAAGAGGAAGGACTGATTTATTAAACAAAGTGACAGTCAAAGAAAAATAGGAAAGCCAATCAAAAAAAGGTGATTGTAAAAAAATCGTCTGAAAAAAATTATGCAAAAAAGAGGGTTGTGTACAAAAAGAAGCCATACAAAAAAGAGATTGATCTGTGCAAAAAAAGGGATGCACAAAAAAATTCATGTTTTATTTCTCCCAACTTGATGTTTCACGCTCTTTATTCTATCAAATATGGGAGAAAGGGGGAGTCGGATATGAACATATTCTTCAGGACTTCTGCATGTTCAATACTGGCAGACCAGCACTCAGACTGCTACTGCTATCATATGTTTTCATCGAGCATCGACTACTTCGCCGGGTGTCTATCCTCGACTACTACTCCGCACTGAACTTCTATTTCTACTGCGATTCTGTCCAAGCATGATAGAGATACATTCTGGCGACCTGCGGGCATGACAGAGATATGCTCCGATGACCTTATACTGCAGCGACTCTACAAGCATGGCAAAGAATATATTCCGGTGACCTGAAAGTCGCATACCCATCCTCGAGTGAGGTCCTTTACCAGCAGCGTACATATGTTCTTTGATGTTTCGTGTAAAGATGGGATGTATACTTTTTCTTTTTGTTGCAAGTTGCAGCTTTCTCAGCTTCATCTTGAGGGGGAGTGTTGGAGAATGTAATAGAACAGTAATTAGATCTCTCCATGGTCCAATTACTAACTACTCATGTTTAGTCCAACATCTACTCAGTGTTGTAAAAGTCGCCTGACTGTCCAGACTAGTAGGTCCGACTAGTCTAGTCAGTAGAGTGATCGACTGAGTACCGACTAATTCCGACTAAGCACACTAGTTGACCGATTTTTGCTTGAAGATACCATATTTTTATATGTTTTGCTTTTTTTATAAGCAAACTAATTATAATATCCTTCGTATTTTATTTAAATTCAATTACTTTGTTTATTTTACTATGAGTATAAAAATGTACAAAATCTACGTAAATATATGCATAAAAATGACCTATATATTTAAAATAGTCATAAAATTCAAAGCTGATTAAAGTCCAACTAAATCTGATTAGTCGTCCGACTGTCGATTAATCCTTAGTCAGTGACCCGACCGACCGAGTACCGACAACCGACTTTTGCAACCTTGCATCTACTATTTGTGGGACCCTAGTCTGTCTATGGGGCTATATAAAGAGCCACAAACCCCATGTACTCATTGAGAAACTTCCATTGAAGATCCGACCATTTGAGGCCTTCTCCCATGGTTTCATCCCGCTCCCTCACGGAGTAGGGTTCCACGTAAAATAAGATATTTATGTTTGATAAAGTATTATTAAACATAATTATATTATCGCAAAATCGAAAACTTTAAATATTCACATAATATATGATCATCAATCCAAAAATATTTCAAATCTATTAGAATTCAAAACATATCATTTAACCATATATGCTAGTTTTAACGATATATGCTACGAAGGGACGGTTGGTGCGGTGGTCGACGCTTGGGATTGGAGTCTTGGAGAAGGTTAGGGCTTGTTGGGAAAAATGAGCAAGTTGTTTATTCCATAAGCCCTAGGCTCTCTTATATAGGAGAGTAGCCTATGGGTAAATTACATAAAGCATACAACTGAAAATAAAAATAACGAAGGGATACAGAAACTACTATATGCGTTAACATTCCCCCTCAAGATGGAGCATAGATATCAATCATGCTCAGTTTGGATGCACACTTCTGGAATGGGCCTCGTAGTAATGCCTTGGTAAATATATCAGCAGTTTGATTCTCTGAGGTAACATGACATGTAGCAATGAACCCCTTATGAATCATGTCACGAATGTAGTGACAGTCAACCTCAATATGCTTGGTCCTCTCATGGAATGTTGGGTTGTTTGCAATGAACAAGGCTGCCTGATTATCACATTCCAAGTTCAAAGGAAGCGGTACATCAAGACATAGATCTGTAAGAACAGCTTTCACCCACATCATCTCTGTGCTAGCCTGGGTCATAGCCCTATATTTGGATTCAACACTGGATCTAGCTACCACTGTCTGTTTCTTGCTCCTCCATGAGACTAGAGCATCTCCAACATAGACTGCAAATCCTGAGGTGGACTTCCTGTCCTTGGGATATCCTGCATAGTCTGCATCCGCACATGCTGAGATAGAGATCTCCTTTCCCTTCTTGAATAGCAAACCTGCGCCTGGAGATGATTTGAGATATCTAAGAATCATGTGTATTGCATCCATATGGACCTGACGTGGTTGCTCCATGAACTGGCTCACACGACTCACTGCAAATAATATATCAGGTCTAGTGATCGTGACATACAATAGTTTGCCTACCAGTTCTCTGTATCTTCTCCTGTCCACCTCCTCTGTGTCATCATCATAGAGCTTCATGCTAGGATCCATTGGTGTCGTAGCAGGCCGACACCCAAGCATACATGTTTCACTCAACAAATCTGTAACATATTTCCTCTGCGACATTACTAATCCATACAGATTTCTAGCAAATTCCAGCCCTAGAAAATATCTAAGGACTCCAAGGTCCTTGGTGATAAATTCGGTTCCCAGTTTTTCTTTCGCCTGCTTTATGCCTTGCTCATCATCTCCTGTAATCAAGATGTCATCAACATAAACCATGGTTACAGTAATACCTCTAGCAGTCTTCTGTACAAACAAGGAATGATCAGCATTGGAGCGTTTGTATCATTGTTTCTCAAAGAGGTCTGAGAGCTTCTGAAACCATGCTCTGGGGCTCTGCTTAAGGCCATAGATAGCCTTATGTAATCTGCATACCTTGGAACACTCCCCCTCAACAGCAAAATCGGGTGGCTGTTGCATATAGACTTCCTCCTATAAATCTCCATGTAAGAATGCATTCTTCACATCCAGCTGATAGAGTGGTCAATCTCTAGCAACTGCAACTGACAACAAGATCCGGAGAGTGGAATGACGGGCTAGAGGCAAGAATGTGTCAAGGTAATCCACCCCGTATGTCTGTGTAAAGCCACGTGCAACAAGACGTGCCTTGTATCTATCAATAGAGCCGTCTACATTGTGCTTCACTGTAAACACCCACTTACAGCTCACCGGATTCACATCTGGAGGTATAGGAACCAGACTCCAAGTGCCTCTGGACTGAAGCGCTGTCATTTCTTCTTCCATTGCTAGCCGCCATCTACTATCCTGCAAAGCATCTTGATAATTCCGCGGAATATTTACAGCTGATAGTGCCACCACAAATGTCCTGAAATCTCCAGATAATCTCTCAAAAGACACAGATGCTGACAATGGATATGTAGCACAGCTCCTCTTCGATTTGCGTATAGCAATGGGAACATCTAAATCTGATGTAGCCTCATCTGGCCCTTGCAACACATCCTGCTTAGAAATGTCATCAGAGCCATCAATAGACTTATTTTCATTACATACCATAGGCGAGCTAGGAGACGAGTCATGACCATGAGCGGGAGGAGGCCTGCGGGTATAATGGAACGGTAGCGGTAAGACAGGTATATGTGGTGGTGGCGGTGGTGGTGGTGGTGGTGGTGATGTTGATGACGGCATTTGAGGTGGTGGTGTCATGTATATGGCATCAGTAGAAAAAGGTGGTAGCTGCTGGTCTCCCGAGGCTGAAAAATACATAACAGATTCAAAAAATGTAACATCTGCACTGACCATATACCGCCGACGCAGAGGATCGAAACACTTGTACCCCTTTTGAGTTCTGGAGTACCCAACGAAAACACACTTGACAGCCCTAGGAGAGATCTTGTCAGTACCAGGCGACAACTGATTGACAAAGGCAACCGAACCAAACACACGAGTAGTAAGAGTGAACAGATCCATCCCGAGATGGATGAGGGAAAACGGAATCTGTTCATTCAAGACAGAAGAAGGCATATGATTGATTAGGTAACATGCAGTGAGAACTGCATCACCCCAGTAAGAGTAGGGAACATGACTCTGTATAAGAAGTGATCTTGAGACATCAAGAAGGTGACGGTGTTTCCTTTCAGCAATTCCATTTTGTTGAAATGTATGAGCACAGGATGTTTGGTGAACAATCCCTTTTGAGGAGTAATAATTGGCAAGAACATTGGTGCACAGTTCTAAAGCATTATCACTTCTCACAAACTTCACAGATGTGGAGAAAACATTTTGTATTTCATTCGGAAAATGAATAATGATATTTCCTGCTTCGGATTTATTTTTCATCAAAAATACCCATGACACTCGAGAAAAATCATCCACAAATACTATATAAAATATGTGTCCCTGATGATCAGGTACACGACTCGGACCCCAGACATCAATATGAAATAACTCAAACTTGGAGGTACTACTCCGACCTGGATGACTGGGAAAGGTCGACCTGTGATGCTTTCCCAACTGACACGCCTCACATTGAATAGGAGTGTGAGGAAGACCATAAGGTAACACACGACACAACTTCTGAAGCGGTAAATGTCCAAAGCACAGATGCCACAATAAAGGAGATACTTGTCCAGTGATAATGGATGAGGTTCTAGCGAAGGGGGTCTGATTCAAGCGATAGAGGCCTCCTTGCTCATAGCCACGACCAATCACGTTGCCCGTATGGATGTCCTGAAAAATCAAAGAAGATGGATCAAAAATTGCCCGACAATGTAGATCCTTCGTAATCTGACTAATTGACAACAAATTCATTGAAAAATGAGGTGCATGTAGCACATTCTTGAGCTGCATAGAGGATGTCAATCGAATCTCCCCCTGACCAATGATGGGGGAATGTGTACCATTGGCAATTACGACTGTTCTGCATGGAGGAATCTGAGTGTATCCTGTAAGTAAATTCTGGTCGCCACATAGGTGATGTGTAGCACCAGAATCCATAATCCATGGTAAAGTATCTGATCTACTGGTACATGCAAGTATGCTACCTGAAGCACTGGTCGATGCAGAGGCAGAAGCAGCAGCTTCAGATTGACTCTCGGTAGTCGGTGCTGGAACAGATGGGGGAATAATGCCCCTCAGACGGGCAACTAGATCGTCGAACCGCTGATCCAAGGTGGCAGCAGAAGGAGGCTCTATCTGCTCAGCGACTCGTGCAGATGCAGGAAATCCATGCTTTGAATAGCACGTGTCTTCATTGTGTCCTACACGATGACAGTAGGTACATGTTGGCCTAGTACGGCCCCCTCTTCCACGAGATCCACGTCCACGGCCCTGATTATGAAATCCGCGACCCCTGTTGGCTGCCATGGCTGAAGTATTCTGATTCGTAGCCGTAGATGGAACTGTGATCCGACTCAGTCTATGGAAAGCTTCCTCCATGGGAGGAATAGTGGAGTCGGCCAAAATCTGTGACCGTGTCGCCTCATACTCTGGATCGAGTGCAGCCAGGAACACACCCACCATAGTCGCATTCCTGTACGTCTTCTGTTGTTCCGGCGTGGCTGTCAAGGGCATGAAGCTGTAGAGCTTCTCAAACATCCCTCTCAGGGATGTATAAAGAGAATGTAGGGGGCGACCATTCTGCTTGATAGTGAATATATCATGCTGGAGTTGCAGAATCTTTGTCTCGTTCTTCGCATGTGAATATGTAGCCGCCAGAATGTCCCACATATCCTTCGCCGTGGGTTGATGTAGAATGTCATTGGCAATCTCAATTGCCAACGTACCGGAAAGTCAAACTTTGGCATATGCGTCATCAGCCTCCCAAGAGGCATTGGTTCCAGTCTACTCAGCAGGCTCTGGTTCGGTAAGAATCTGCTTCTTACCCGTTGACTTCATCATACTCATGAATTGCATTGCCCACAGTCCATAGTTGGTACCGTCCATCTTTACAATAGACGCTGGACCACGAAATGCGCCAATAAATGGGATATCTGCCTTGCTTTCTGACATACTGGATACTGAAGACTGGAACGATTGATAGAGAATGTGATTTGTCTACAATGACATAGGCGGGTTTAGTTGCACGTGTAGACCTCAAGCAACTAAACCCATGTAGACGAAGGTGCGCGCTTTAGGGCTTAGCACGTGCACGCGTACAGGAGGTACACGCGCACACGTACACTCAACCGAGAGATCTCACGATCACTGGCGCACTGGTGCGTGATGCGCGCAGTGGTAGCGCACTGGGGTGGCGTTGATATGCGTGAGGGCTCACGCGCGGGCGCACAGGGCTTACACGCAGCCGCACCGGCTATGCTACAGCGCTACAGGCGATGCTACAGGAGCACCGCAGCGCAGGAGCACCACAGCACAGCGCACCGAAGCAGCCGATGCTACAGGAACACCGAAGCTTCGCGCACATGGGAGATGCGCAGAGGAGGCGCGCAGGGGAGATGCGCAATCGGCGCTAGCGCAGGTTCAGCCAGGACACCGTCGTGCGTGCGGCTGAAGAGAAGGCGGCGCCGATCGAAGAGAGTGAGAGAGGAAGAGAGGCCGGCGGGTGGGGTAGGGTAGGGTTAGGGTTTCGAGAACTTCGGTCTAGGACCGTCGCTCTGATACCATGTTGGGAAAAATGAGCAAGTTGTTTATTCCATAAGCCCTAGGCTCTCTTATATAGGAGAGTAGCCTATGGGTAAATTACATAAAGCATACAACTGAAAATAAAAATAACGAAGGGATACAGAAACTACTATATGTGTTAACAGGGCTCGCATGAGTTGTCTCTGCCAGGAGCTTCAAACTCTGTCTGGGAGGAGCGTGGCAAGGCTGCGCGTCGCGTCTCGGGGGGGGCGCTGCTTGGAACTCGGATCTAGGGTTTCAGAGATGAAACCCACCTTTTTTATGAACTTTCCAGATTTCAAAAAAATCAGAACAAATCTTCATGGAATTAGGGTTTTGTCAAAACCCTAGATCTTTTGTACAAATCACAAATGGAGCCTTTGCTCATGGAGCTATAGCAGTGTTCACTAAATCGGCCGCACGGGCCGCATATGCGGCCGCATATGCCCGTACGGCGTGCAGACCGCACCGATTACTTGAATCAGTGCATTATGCGCCCTCCCCGCATATGCGGCCCGCATATGCCCGCATATGCCCCGCATATCCCGCATATGCCCCGCATGCTGCTCCAGCAGCTCCAACTTATCAATCTTCTCATTCTGGTCCTTAATTCTGTAACTCTGCTCTTCATTCAATTGTTAGAATATGACATGCATTTCTATAAAATTGCATTGCATTATACTATTATGTATATGCAATGTTTTATATTTTTCTCATGTATTATTTTCATTAGTATATGCAATGTATCGTCGAATATTTTTTAGATATGCCGATTGAGGTTTTGCTCATGTAGTGCATGTATGTGTATTGAAGTTTTGTTATTTCGAATCATATAATGCAAAGTTTTTATGGTAAATGTTTTTTTTGTGATTAAATATGAGGCAATTAAAAGTATATATGCACACCCATCTAACATCAATCGTTTTTCTTAGATCTACTTTAACTCCACTTAGATACATAACTTCAGTGGTAATGTTATTCATAGATATATTTTATTTTTAAATTAAAAATTAGAAAACCGCTTAGAACCGCATATACCCCGCATATGCCCCGGCATACCGCTTAATCAGTATTCGGTGACCAGTCCGAACGCATACGCATACCGCTTTCCTGAACCTTGAGCTATAGTTTCGATTAGAGATTATGATTTATGGATTTTTATATTTAAAATTTGCATTATTTACATAATTATTTATATTATATATCGAATTCTGGATAGAGAATTTTGTATTTTATATATTCTATATATAATTCATGTATATATAATTCATGTATAGGATTCCTTCGGTTGAGAAAATCATCGGTCTAATCTCGTCCCATCAGTAGAGCCCCCCTCAAGACAAGCAACACTCCCCTCTATACTGCTCCTTTCGGACATGCAGCATCCTCACTATACACACATGCAAGGCTTTACTCTAGTGAGCAACCCCTTCCCATGTCCAGCTCCTCTCCATGCATAACTCCTCCCCAGTAAGCAAACCTTATCTCTAGTGGCCCACCTCTAATCTAATAAGAGTCTCACCCACATCCTCGATTGCCAATGTACACCATGCAAAGCTTGTCTCTTATAGCCATTCGACTTCCTCCTCGATGACTCTTGCTCCCTTGAGCACCATCATTGCATGTCATATCAAACACGAGCATTTATGCTCAATAAAACGAGCATCTAATCATATATGCGTGGAAGATAACATGGACATGGCATGTGATGGCTAATCAATATGCAAGGTTAGGATGTAAATACAAACTTAGATGGGTAAGAATGTAAGTATAAATCATACATGGGCATGGGTGTAAATATCCTAAAAAAATTATGTGATTGAGCATTATGGACCACACTGTTTGTCTTAGAAGGGAAGTGGATCATATCCCTTTGTCCTTTCCTTTTTTTCCTCGAGATGTCCATCCTATAGTCCACGAAAGTCAAGAGGTAGTATGTTTATTATTATATTTTTGGCCAGCACAAAACTTAAGAAGACACCAAATAAGGGAAACACTTTTCAATGAAATGCCAAAAGAATCGTCACATGCAAATATTCCAAAGAAATTGAGAATATAATCGAAGCTTTATAATTTTGCTTAAATTTTATACATTTGTTCACTATAAAGATCAGCTCGGTACATATTTTCAAAAAAAAACAATACCTGCCCCAAAACTGTCCAAGGGCCCCCATCTGGTACCACCCGTAGACGAATGAATTCTGCATCATTAATAATGCTATCTGCTCTGAAATGCTTCAAGTATTCTGCCTGCTTTACAGCAGATGGAAATTGTGCAAGGGATGATGTCGTGAGAGGAGTGGACAGACCTGTTCCACGCTGACAGTAAAGGACTATGTAAGTACATGAGCAGTGCATCGACCTGTTGGAAACTAAAAACTACAAACCATATAACAAAGTGTATTTAAGTGGGAAGAAGAATAATGATACCTGATCTAGCAAAATAATACGATATTCTTCACTTGCTTTTTTCAGCCAACCACTGGCTTCAGTGGGTCGAGGACTTTCAAAACCAGGCCCACCTTGCAAGTACAACAGATATGGCTGCAAAAGCTCTTCTTTCCCAACTAATGAAAGAATAAAAAAACATCGAAACAACATTAAAGTTGCATAATGAATTAGCAGCTGCAATTTTTTTTAACAAATTAAAAATGGAAATTATACAGACCCAAGCCTATCTTTCAGCTTTCCTTGATGGCAAAGTATAAACATCACTACTTTGCCTCTAGTAGCCCGTGATGCAAGCAAAGGCCCATGGCCTATAGGAACCTTAGGAGATGAGAAGTCTAGGCTAATATGGCATTGTGGATAACAAAAGAAACACAAATATTAGCAGCTAGAGTTTTAAAATCTTGAGCTCAAGAGTACTACTTTGTTTAGTTTCCATAATGTTATTAGAATCAAATAATACTCTTATAGATTAATAATGACCTATAGTTGGACCTGGTGGTAGTATAGTGTGCCTACCATCCAAAAGATCAGAGTTATAAGGGTTGCATTAGATAGCCGACAGCCAACGTAAAAAATATTCGGATCTTTCAACATGGATTTGAGCAAGAATTCATATAATCGACCCTACTTAAAGTAGGAGAATGCTCTGACATTTTTTAATAATGAAATATAGCCCTTTGTAGAAATGACATTGTCGAAACGTAATCAGAGTTAATAATGAACACCAGGATTTTACATGGAACTCTACTCTATGAAGAACAGGATGAAACCACGGGAGAAGGCCTGTCAAGGGCTGGATATTTTGTTATTGTTTTAGCTCAATGAATACAGATGGTCCCCATCAGTATGACCAATTCCCATTAATAGATGATGTGAAACTAAACCTGTGGATGTGGTAATAGGACCTAGAGGGATCCAATTACCCATCTATGGATGCATAACTCTAGCAATCCCCTCAAGCTAGAGCATGCAATGCTCAGCTTGGACAAATAAAAAGAAATCGCTCACCCACACAATACAAGACACTACGGACAATATCAACTCAATGCATACTCCACTGGTTCCTTGCTGAGGACATTGCTTCTTATGTCGTGCTGATGAGGAGGAACTTAAGGGTTGGAGTGTGGACCAAGTCTCCTCGTCAGAGAACATGTGCTCTGTATTATGTCTGTCAAAGTCATTGGAACTGAACTGAGTCTTCTCGCCAGAGAGTGTTTGCTATGTACTAAGGATGAGCATGGATCGGCCCGGGCCAAGCCCTAAAGGTCCCAGGTCCAAGGCCTGCATTTTTGTTTTTCTATTACAAGCCCAAGCCCGACCCAATTCTAATGGGCTGAGCTTGAGCCAGACCAGCCCATGAATGCATGAACAGAGAGTAAACTTGAACTTTTTAAGGGTACAGATCAACCGAATACATGAGATAATCTGATGATAGTAAAATACATACATTATCAACGAATAATTTTTTCACTAGGTTTCATAGATTTTAAATTGATAAATACTTCATATTCTACTGCATAATAAATTATAAGAAAGCATTGCAAAATCAATGTAATAAAATCATAAGGGTCGGGGAAATAAACTTAATGTAATGAAATCAATTATTGTCGTTATATAAGACGATAACATTATCATCTCTTTGATCTTTGAAATTCAACACAATGTAAAGACCACGTCATCACCCATTGATTTCTCATTATTGGTTTGTTTGGTAGATCGACTCCCGCATTGCGAGAGTTGACCTCTACCAACTCTCATTGTTATTCATACACCTTCTAATAATATGATGATAAGACCGGGAACTAAAATAAAAAAAGAAATAAATGAGGAGTGCAACCTAGCAATATTTTCGACTAGAATCTTTAATTATGTACATCTCTATGGACAATGATCAAATCCTGCCCTTGCAATATTTTCAACTAGAATCGTTAATTTAAAAACCATGTACATCTCTATGGACAATGATCAAATCCCGCGAAAGAAAATTTTCTAGAGCAGAATCTCATGAATGGTAATAATGGATTCCATGCCCACCTTCGTTGTATGCAAGCACCCCTTGCCGAAAGACCTGTGTCTGTCTCTATGTATGAATGTAATATACAAGTTAATAATCTAATATACATGCAATTCATATTGTAGGGATAAACTCCACTCATATTAGAAAAGAGATCCTAGGACTCTCTTATATAGGAGAAGAGCCAAGGGTTAATTACATAAGTGATACTCAAAGAAGACATAAACCGTAAATATAGTACGGTAATAAATAAACATCTCAACACTCCCCCTCAAGCAGGAGCATAAATATTGTTGGGAAAAAAATGAACGAGATGATTATTCCATAAGCCCTAGGCTCTCTTATATAGGAGAGTAGCCAAAGGGTAAATTACATAGAGCATACAGCAGAAAATAAGAATAACAGAGAGGTACACAAACAACTACATATACGTTAACACTCCCCATCAAGATGGAGCATAGATATCAATCATGCTCAGCTTGGACGCACACTTCTGGAATGGGCCTCGTAGTAATGCCTTGGTGAATATATCGGCAGTTTGATTTTCTGAGGTAACATGAGATGTCGCAATGAACCCCTTCTGAATCATGTCACGTATGAAGTGACAGTCAACCTCAATATGCTTGGTCTGCTCATGGAATGCTGGATTGTTTGCAATGAACAAGGCTGCTTGATTATCACATTCTAAGTTCATATGAAGTGGTACATCTAGACATAGATCTGTAAGTACAGCCTTTACCCACATCATCTCTGTGCTAGCCTGGGCCATAGCCCTATATTCAGATTCAACACTAGATCTGGCTACCACCATCTGTTTCTTGCTCCTCCATGAGATTAGAGAATCTCCAACATAGACTGCAAACCCCAAGGTGGACTTCCTGTCCTTGGGACAACCTGTATAGTCTGCATCCGCACATGCTGAGATAGAAATCCCCTTTCCTTTCTTGAATAGCAAACCTGCACCTGGAGATGATTTGAGGTATCTAAGTATCATATGTATGGAATCCATATGAACCTGACGTGGTTGCTCCATGAACTGGCTCACACGATTCACTACAAAGGCTATATCGGGCCTAGTGATTGTGACATACAACAGTTTGCCTACCAGTTCTCTGTATCTCCTCCTGTCCACCTCCTCTGTATCATCATCATATAGCTTCATGCTGGGGTCCATTGGTGTCGTAGCAGGCCGACACCCAAGCATACATGTTTCACTCAACAGGTCTGTAACATATTTCCTCTGCGTCATTACTAACCCATACGGATTTCTAGCGAATTCCAACCCCAGAAAATATCTAAGGACTCCAAGATCCTTAGTGACAAATTCGCTCCCCAGCTTCTCTTTTGCCTGCATTATGCCTTGCTCATCATCTCCTGTAATCAAGATATCATCTACGTAAACCATAATCGCAATAATACCTCAAGGAGTCTTCTGTACAAACAAGGAATGATCAGCATTGGAGCGTTTGTATCCCTGTTTTTTAAAAGAGGTCTGAGAGCTTCTGAAACCATGCTCTGGGGCTCTGCTTAAGGCCATAGATAGCCTTATGAAGTTTGCACACCTTGGAACACTCCCCCTCAACAGCAAAACCGGGTGGCTGTTGCATATAGACTTCCTCCTGTAGGTCTCCATATAAGAACGCGTTCTTCACATCCAACTGATATAACGGCCACTCTCGAATGACTACGACGGACAGCAGGATCCGTAGGGTGGAATGACGGGCTACATGCGAGAATGTATCAAGATAATCCACCCCGTATGTCTGTGTAAAGCCACGTGCAACAAGGCGGGCCTTGTATCTGTCGATACTGCCATCTACATTTTGCTTTACTGTAAATACCCACTTGCAGCTCACCGGGGTCACATCTTGAGGTATAGGAACTAGACTCCAAGTTCCCCTAGATTGAAGTGTTGCCATTTCTTCCTCCATTGCTAAACGCCATCTACTATCCTGCAAAGCATCTTGATAACTCCGTGGAATATCTACGGCTAACAAGGCCACCACAAAGTTCCTGAACTCCCCAGATAGTCGCTCAAAAGACACAGAAGCTGCCAATGGATATGTAACGCAGCTCCTCTTCGATTTACGTATAGCAATAGGAACATTTAAATCAGTTGTGTCCTCATCTGGCCCCTGCAACATATCCTGCTCAGAAATATCATTAGATCCATCAAGAGAAGTATCTTCAGTACATACCATAGGCGAGCTAGGAGATGAGTCATGACCATGAGCTGTAGGAGGCATGCGGGTATAATGGAATGGCAGTGGTGAAATGGGGATAGTGCGTGGAGCTGGTGGTGGTGGTGGTGATGGAGCTGGAGGTGGTGGTGTCATATATATGGCGTCGGTAGTCAGTGGAGGTAGCTGTTGATCACCTGAGGATAAAAAATACATTACGGATTCAAAAAATGTAACATCTGCACTGACCATATACCGCCTACGCAAAGGATCAAAACACTTGTACCCCTTTTGAGTTCTGGAGTACCCAACAAACACACACTTGACAGCCCTATGAGAGAGCTTGTCAGTACCATGAGACAACTGGTGGACAAAGGCGACTGAACGAAACACACGGGGGGAAAGGGAAAACAGATCCTTCCCAGGATAGATAAGGGAAAAGGGAATCTGTTCATCCAAGACAGAGGACGGCATACGGTTAATTAGGTAACATGCTGTGAGGACCGCGTCACCCCAGTAAGAGTAAGGAACATGACTCTGTATAAGAAGTGATCTTGTGACATCTAGTAGGTGGCGATGTTTCCTTTCAGCAATCCCATTCTGTTGAGAGGTATAAGCAAAGGATGTTTGATGGATAATCCCTTTTGAGGAGTAGTAGTTGGCTAGGACATGAGTACACAGTTCTAGGGCATTATCACTTCTTACAAACTTCACAGATGTGGAGAAAACATTTTGAATTTCATTCAGAAAATGGATAATAATATTGCCTGCTTCATATTTATTTTCATCAAAAATACCCATGACACACGAGAGAAGTCATCCACAATAACTATATAAAATCTGTGTCCCTGATGATCAGGTGCACGACTCGGACCCCAAATATCAATATGAAATAACTCAAACTTGGAGGTACTACTCCGACCTGGACGACTGGGAAAGGTAGACCTATGGTGCTTTCCCAACTGACAAGCCTCACATTGGATAGATGTGTGAGGAAGACCCTGGGGTAACACACGACGCAACTTCGGAAGCGGTAGATGACTAAAGCGCAGATGCCACAGCAAAGGAGATACTGGTCCAGTGGGAAGGGATGAGGTTCCAGCGTGCTCATAGCCACGACCAATCACGTTGCCCGTACGGATGTCCTGAAAAATAAGCGAAGATGGATCAAAAATTGCCCGACATTGTAAATCCTTTGTAATCTGATTGATCGATAACAAATTCATTGAAAAATCAGGAGCATGTAGCACATTCTTGAGCTGCATAGAAGATGTCAGTCTAATCTCCCCCTGACCAGTGATGGGAGAATGTGTACCATTGACAATGATCACTGTTCGACCTGGAGGAATCTGAGAATATCCAGTAAGTAAACTCTGATCGTCACATAGATGATGTGTAGCGCCCGAGTCCATAATCCACGGTAATGTATCTGATCTACTACCGGTAAATGCAAGTATGCTACCTGAAGCACTGGTAGACGCAGAGGCAGAAGCAGCAGCATCAGATTGACTCTCAGTAGTAGGTGTTGAGCCAGATGGGGGAATAATGCCCCTTAGACGGGCAACTAGATCATCGAACCGCTGATCCAAAGTGGCAGCAGATGGAGGCTCTATCTGCTCAGCGGCCCGTGCAGATGCAGGAAATCCATGCTTCGAGTAGCATGTGTCTTCATTGTATCTAACGCGATGACAGTAGGTACATGTTGGCCGAGTACGGCCTCCTCTACCACGAAGTCCACGTCCACGGGTCTGATGATGAAACCCGCGACCCCTGTTGGCGGCCATGGCTGAAGTATTCTGATTCGTGGCCGTGGAAGGAACGGTGATGCGGCTCAGTCTATGGAAAGCTTCCTCCATGGGAGGAATAGTAGAATCGGCCAAGATTTGAGATCGTGTCGCCTCATACTCTGGATCAAGTGCAGCAAGAAACACGCCCACCATAGTCGCATTCCGATACGTCTTCTGTTGTCCTGGCGTGACTGTCAAAGGCATGAAGCTGTAGAGCTTCTCGAACATCCCTCTCAGGGATGTGTAGAGTGAATGTAGAGGGCGACCATTCTGCTTTATAGTGAATATATCATGCTGGAGTTGCAGGATCTTTGTCTCGTTCTTCGTCTGAGAATATGTGGCCGCCAAGATGTCTCACATGTCTTTGGCCGTGGGCTGATGTAGAATGTCATTGACAATCACAATCGCCAATGTACCAGATAGCCAAACTTTGGCGTATGCGTCATCGGCCTCCCAAGAGGCATTGGCTCCAGTCTTCTCAGCAGGCTCTGGTTCGGTAAGAATATGCTTCTTACCCGTTGACTTCATCATGCTCATGAACTGCATCGCCCACAGTTCATAGTTTGTACCGTCCATCTTTACAATAGGCGCTGGACCACGAAAGGCGCCAATGGATGGGATATCCACCTTGCTTTCTGACATACTGGAGACTAAAGACTGGAGCGATTGACTGAAGATGAGATTCGTTTACAATGACATGGACGGGTTTAGTTGCACGTGTAGACCTCAAGCAACTAAATCCATATAGATGATGGTGTGCGCTTTAGGGCTTAGCACACGCACACGCGCACAGGGAGCACGCGCACATGCAGTCACGAGCAACTGGAGGAGCACGCGCAGTCGCTCGCGTGGTTGCGCGTGGAGGATCACGCGCACGTACAGTCGCGCGTGGAGGAGTACGCGCACTGGCGCAGTCGCGCGTGGAGGAGCACGCGCACTGGCGCAGTCGCGCGTGGAGGAGCACGCGCACTGGCGCAGTCGCGCGTGGAGGAGCACGCGCACACGCGCAGTCGCGCGTGAAGGAGCACGCGAGGGCGCTGGTGGAGGCGCGGCGAGGCGGAGGCGCCGGCGATGGGAGAGAGGCACGCGGGTGGGGTAGGGTTAGGGCTTCGAGAACTCCAGTCTAGGACCGTCGCTCTGATACCATGTTGGGAAAAAATGAACGAGATGATTATTCCATAAGCCCTAGGCTCTCTTATATAAGAGAGTAGCCAAAGGGTAAATTACATAGAGCATACAGCAGAAAATAAGAATAACAGAGAGATAAACAAACAACTACATATACGTTAACAAATATCAATCATGCTCAGCTTGGAAAAGCATCTCTGAAATGAACCTCTGGCCAGTGCCTTTGTGAAGATATCTGTCGTCTGATCTCCTGTGGAAACATGAGAGGTGGATATAAGGCCTTTCTGGATCATGTCTCTAGTGTAGTGACAATCCACCTCGATATGCTTTGTCCGCTCATGAAAAGCAGGGTTATTGGCTATAAATAAAGCTGCTTGATTATCATATAAAAGCTTCATAGGAAGAGAAACCTCAACAGTAAGGTCGGTCAATACTGATCTGACCTACATCATTTATATACATCCTTGTGCCATAACCCTGTATTCAAACTCAGCACTAGATATGGCCACCACCGTCTGCTTCTTGCGTTTCCATGAAACAAGTGAGCTGCCTACAAAGATAGCAAAACCAGAAGTCGACTTTCTGTCCCAGGGACAACCAGCATAGTCTGCACCTGCACATCCTGTTACCTCATGTGATGCATCCCTACTGAACATAAGGCCAGAGCCGGGTGACGTCTTCAAATACCTCGAGATCAAAGGAACGGCATCCATATGTAACTTCCTGGGTTGCTCCATGAACTGACTGACTTTGCTAACAGCAAAAGCAACATCTGGCCTGGTAATAGTGGCGTATAGGAGCTTCCCAACAAGCTCTCTATATCTCCTCCTGTCAATTTCTTCGGTGTCCTCATCATACAATCTCATGCTTGCATACATAGGAGTAGAAGCAGGTTCGCACCTTGTCATGCCTGCTCAGATAGGAGGTCCATAACAAATTTCGTTTGATTCATCACGAGTCTACGTTGATTTCTGGCGAACTCTAATCCAAGAAAGTAACAAAGATTTCCAAGGTCCTTTTACAAACTGCTGACTAAGGAACTCCTTGGCGGTAAGAATACACTGGTCATCATCTCCTGTCATGACAATATCATCCACATAAACAAGAGTAGCCACGGTACCTCTGGGTGTCCTCTGTACAAACAGTGAGTGGTCCGCAGTAGACCGCACAAACCCCTTTTGCTCTATCAACTCCGATAGCTTTTGATAGCAAGCTCTCAAACTCTGCTTCAGGCCATAAATCGCCTTATGAAGGCGCCTTCTGAGACTCCCCCTCAGTAGCAAATCCTGGTGGTTGTTGCATATATACTTCCTCCTGAAGATCCCCATAGAGAAAGGCATTCTTGACATCAAGTTGATACAGAGGCTAGTCTCTGAAAACGGCAACAGATAGCAGAATGCGTAGAGTAGAATGTCTTGCTACTGGAGAGAAGGTGTCATGATAATCCACCCCATAGGTTTGGGTGAACCCTCGAGCCACAAGCCTTGCTTTAAATCGATCGACACTGCCATCAGCCCTTTGCTTGACCGTGAATATCCATTTGCAGCTCACAATAGATGCTCCTGGTGGAGGTGAAACAATGCTCCATGTGCCACGTGATCGCAGAGCCGCCATCTCTTCTTCCATAGCAAGGTGTCACCTACTGTCCTAGAACGCCTCTTGATACCTTCGTGGGATAGTAACAGCAAAAAGTCCCACTATAAACTTTTTATAGTCCTCTGACAGATGATCCAATGAAACATGTGCAGCCATTGGGTAAGTAGCACATTAGCGACGAGGTTTCCTCAAAGCAATCGGTATCTCCAGGTCATCAGTCTCACCGTCCTCTGGAATTGATTCTTCCTGTTCAATAAAATCTCCAGTGCCATCAGTAGAAATAATATGTTCCTAACATACCTGAGGCATGGTGGATGATGTGGTAGGCGCATGAGCAGAGGGGCGAGTAGAAGACCTGCGAGTATAAACATGGGGTAAGAATGTAGACTCTTTGTGAGGAGGTGGAGGTGGAGGTGGCGGTGATGGTGGTGGTATAGGTGGTGAGGACCTCGGGACATCACAAGGAGCAGATGGAGGTGGAGGAACCACAACATCTTCTCTGGATCCAGTAGTAGACAGCCTGTCACCTGTAGGAGAGAAATACATAATAGATTCGAAAAAAGCAACATCAGCACTGACATAATATTTTCTCCCAACAGGATCAAAACATCTATACCCTTTTTGGGTACGAGAATAACCAACAAAGACACATTTGGCAGCTCTAGGTGAGAGCTTGTCACGGTCAGGAGTAAAGTCATGGACAAAGGCTATCGATCCAAAAATACGAGGTGTAAGTGTGAAGAGTTCCTTTTCGGGAAACGCAGTCGAGAAGGGACTCTTCTCTCCAAGAATAGTGGATGGCACGCGATTGACCAAATAACAGGCTGTTAGGATAGCATCCCCCAGAAAGAATGAGGTGCACTACTGTGAATCAACAAGGTCCTCGTGATGTCTAAGAGGTGACGATGTTTGCGTTCTGCAACCCCATTTTGTTGTGATGTATAAGTGCAGGAAGTCTGATGAACTATATCCATAGACTGGAGAAATTCGGCCAAGCAAAGAGTAGAAAATTCCAAAGCATTGTTGGTGCGAATGTATTTAACTTTTGCAGAAAAAATGTTGTTGAACTCAATAAGAAAAGTATTAATTATAGCACATGCTTCGGATTTATGTTTAAGCAAGAAAACCCAAGAAAGTCTAGAATAATCATCGACAGCAACCATATAAAATCTATGCCCCTGATGATCAAGAACACGACTTGGACCCCAAATGTCAAAATGAACCAACTCAAAGGATCGACTACTACTACGACTTGGACGACTAGGAAAGGAGCGATGGTGTTTCCCGAGTTGACAAGCTTCACAGTCCAGAGTAGTACGAATAGATAGTTGTGGGAGAACATGTATCATCTTTTGGAGAGGAAGGTGGCCAAAGCGAAGATGCCACAGAAAAGGCGAAGCGGATCCAGAGGGAATAGAGGCCACCCCAGCACATGATTGAACAATAAGTTTGTATAATCCTCTCTGCTCAAGGTCATCAAAAATCATCCTGCCAGTTAGTATGTCCTGAAATATAAGAGAAGAGGGGTCAAAAATGGCACGATAGTGTAAATCTTTTGTAATCTGACTGATAGACAAAAGATTCATTTTAAAATATGGAGCATGTAGAACATTCTGAAGACGTATAGAAGGGGCTAAAACAATCTCCCCCTGACCAACAATGGGTAGCCGAACTCCATTAGCTATGATTACAGATCGCCCAGGAGCAATAGTCGTATATGAAGAAAATAGTGACCGATCTCCACACATGTGATGAGACGCTCCAGAATCCATTATCCAATCTGTCACATCGGAACTGTTGCTAATGGTGAGCATTGTTGCTAATGGTAAGCACATATGAAATACCTGACTAACTAGGTAGTGCTCTGGCGGTGGTCGCTGCATCTGATGGTCCTGCAGTCTGAGTCACAGGAGTGGCTACCATCTCTCGAAGTCTCGAGACAAGATTGCCAAAACGGGCATCAGTAGTAGTTACAGGTGAAGAGTCAGTCTGCTCCGCCACATGTGCAGACACCGGAAAGTCGTGCTAGTGAAAGCATGTTTCTTCTGAGTGGCCATGACGAAGACAATAAGAACATGGATCACGTTGAAGGCCTCCACCTCTACCACGGGGTCCACGACCACGGAACCGGGACGCACTGCCTCGTCCACGAGAAACACCCATAGCCGAGGAAGTCGATTGTGGCGTGGATGTAGGTGTGGTAGTAATCCTACTCAGCCGTTTGTAGACCTCCTCCATTGATGGTATGGTCTCGCCAGTCAGAAGTTAAGTACGAGCGGCATCGTACTCCAAGTCAATAGGACAGGAAAATGCCAGTCATAGTGGCATTCTGATACGCTTGTTGTTCCACGCTGGTAGTGATAGGCATGGAGCTATGGAGTCATTTAAACATGCCTCTCAGATGTGAAAAGTGGGCATGTAAAGTTCGACCATTTTGCTTGGTCGAGAAAATGTCGAACTTAAGTTGGAGTATCTTGCATTCATTTTTCGCCTGTCCATAGGTAGCAGCCAAGATGTCCCATATGGCCTTTGCAGTAGGTTGATTGACAATATCATTAGCAAACTCTGTGCTAAGCATCCCAGAGAGCCATATAAGAGCATATGCATCATCTTGCTTCCATGATGCGTTGGCCCCAGTCTAGTCCGCCGACTCTGAATCAGTCAGAATATGCTCCTTGTTGTGTCATTGTATCAGGGTATGAAACTGCATGGACCATAACTCATAGTTGGTCTCGTCCATCTTTACGATAGGGTGTCGGTCCTTTGAAGGCACCGGAGGAGAACACGTCACCCTTTATATATGACATTCTTTAATACGCCAAAATGCGAAACAAGAGGGGAAAATCTCGCAAAAGTCGTGTCTACAACATCAAATGAGGGATGAGATGTATCTGTAGACTTATACCCACATCCCTAATGATGTGTTTGTGGTCAAAGGCTGTAAAGGAAGGAAGAAATGAGACTATATCACCCTTCGCGGATCAGTCTAAACCTCGATGCACGGGAACAAGGGTCTGTTGGAGTCAAACAAGGGGACCCGGAGTCGCAGAAGATGTGTCGGACCTCTTATGAATTAGGCCACGATGCCTATGGGGGCAAAGGGGAGTACGTCGGGGCCTACAGCGGTGCTGGGAGGGGTGGCGGCAGCACTGGGTTGTCGCAGGGTGTGGTAGCGGTGCCTGGAGGGTGGTCTGGTTGCCGCAGGGGGCCCTACAACGGCGCCTGAAGGGTGGTTGCGGTAGCGTTAGGGTGCGATAGGCCGCCCAGAGTGTCGCGGAGGGGCACGGTGATGCGCGGCGGCATACGGAGGCACGCGGAGGGTGCGGGGAGAGGCCAGTGGGTGGGGCTAGGGTTCGGGTTTTGGTTCGAGAACCCCGGTCTAGGACCGTTGCTCTGATACTATGTTGGGATAAACTTTATTCATATTAGAAAAGAGATCCCAGGGCTCTTTTATATAGGAGAAGAGCCAAGGGTTAATTACATAAGTGATACTCGAAGAAAACATAAATCATAAATATAGTATGGTAATAAATAAACATCTCAACACATATCAATGGATAGGATTGGACGGTGTTTGCAGATGCAATCAAAGCAGCGGGCCCCTGGCTGGTTTCATGGGCTTGGACGGTTGGGCCGAGCCAAGCCCAAGTCCAAGCAAAATAAAATTGGGCCTAATATCGGTGCCAAAGCCTGGTCTAATTTTTATTTGGGCTTGGGCCAAGCCGGGCTAAATGAGTTGTGCTTCTGGCTAGGCCCACACATCCCAATGCTTATCCCTACTATGTACATAGTCACCTGAACCGAAATGAGCCTGCTCGTCGAAAAAGTGTGTTATCTGTTGCGCAGAGTCACATGAACTAGAATGAGTCTTCTCGTTGGAGAACACTGACCCGCAACTGCCCCATCTCTTTGAAGGGCCAAACTGAAGAAATCAGTGGAAATATCCTTGTCGGAGTCCACGATCGCTGGAGATGGAGGTTGAACTAGGTCTCCTCATTGGAGAACTGGGTCTCTCCCATACATGCTCAGAGAATGGGATTTCTAATATGGAATTGCTATGGATGTCACCGTATCGAGCCCCTTACATACATCTATGTCATACATAGCCCACATGAAATCATGAGCTCAAATCAAGAGTATGGGGAACCCTCACAAAATACTCCACATTTCTCTCATACTTGTTGGAAAAGGATAACGTCGATTGAAATGGGAGATAAGTATAAGCGCGAGGAAAACAAAAGGTCTCTTTTTTTCAGCTTTTTCCTTTTTTTAGTTGTTCTCTCCTTTTTTAATCATTTTGTCAAACAGCACACGTGGCCCAAAAGTTGGCTTAAAAATAGCACCTCCTTTCTTTCTTTTTGTTTTTGAACACAGCGTAGACGTTGCATGGAGATTGTTCCAACGCCTCATGGATGCGGTAGTGTCTAGAAGAATTGTTGGAGAGGGGAGGTATAACATCCGGATCCGTATGAACCGAAGCTCCTATCAAAAAGAGGGTACTGCATGCAAGTTTGGATCTCCAAAGTGGAGATATTCAAATGTACAAATCCCTCTTCTCTTTACTCTCATTAAAGCCAATGTTAAGAGTGTCTAATTCAGTTTTTTTCCCTTTCTTATGTTTCTGTCCAACAGGTAATTTAGCTATGGTTGCATGTTAAAAGAAGCCATAAATATCCTTCAAACTTAGAGGATCAAAGGTACAATCTTTTCCATCCTCTTGTTGCCCTCCATGCATGTTTCAAACCCTTAAAGTGCATCTGAAATTAGATGAGAATATAAAGTTTTACATGTAATTCATCAAAACTTTACAACCATTATATATGCTCTTGATTTCTTAGATTTTTTAGGATAAAAATTTGGATTTAACATGCAAATTAACCTAAGTTCAAACCATTAGTTAGTCATATTTTTAGCACAGAAAAACGGAAATTGGGGAGGGGGGAATGACGTACATTTTTGTGCTAAAAACAGTCCACTGAGTATACACTAATTTGATGATGAAAAATGTGAAAGATTAGGGGGTGGAAAATGTTAGTTTGACTTTGATAACAAGACTAAGCACACAGACACAAAAAAATGAACAGATAGAGCCTCCATCTGCCACTTCTTTGGATCAGCGCTTTGATGATCCGGTTGCCCGTTCAAGGGGCATTATTCCTCCATCTAGACCAGCACCCACTACTGAGAACCAGTCTGATGTTGCCGCACCCGCCTCTGCATCTACCAGTACCTCAGGTAGAACATATGCATTTACTAGTAGTGGATATGATACTTTAGCATGGATCATGGACTCTGGCGCCACACATCATCTATGTGGCGATCAAAGTCTACTTACAGGGTACAGACAGATCCCTCCGGGTCGAACAGTGGTCATTGCTAATGGTACTCATTCCCCGATTACTGGTCAAGGGAAATTAGACTGACGTCATCTATGCAGCTCAAGAATGTGTTACACGCACCTGATTTTTCAATGAATCTGTTGTCTATCAATCAAATTACAAAGGATTTACAGTGTCGGGCAATTTTTGATCCATCTTCTCTTGTTTTTCAGGACATCCTTACGGGCAACGTGATTGGGCGTGGCTATGAGCAAGGAGGCCTATATCGCCTTAGTCAGACTCCATTTGCTGGAACCTCATCTCTACCTGTTGGTCCTGTCTCTCCTCTGCTAGGGCACCTGCAATTTGGACATCTACCGCTTCAGAAATTGCGTCGTGTGTTACTCCAGGTTTCACCTCACACGTCTATTCAATGTGAGGCTTGTCAGTTGGGAAAGCATCATCGCTAACCTTTCCCAGTCGTCAGTGTCGGAGTAGTACCTCCAAGTTTGAGTTGTTTCACGTCGATATATGAGGTCCGAGTCGTGCTCTTGATCATCAGGGACACAGGTTTTATATAGTTATTGTGGACGATTTCTCTCGTGTGTCATGGGTATTTTTGTTAAAGAATAAATCTGAAGCAGGGAATATTATCATCAATTTTCTTAATGAGATTCGTAATATTTTTTCCGCATCTGTAAAAATTGTGAGAAATGATAATGCCCTGGAATTGTGTACACATGCCCTATCCAGTTATTTCTCATCCCAAGGAATCATCCACCAGACATCATGTGCCTATACCTCCCAACAGAATGGGGTTGCTGAAAGGAATCATCGCCATTTACTGGATGTAACCAGGTCGCTCCTTATACAGAGTCATGCTCCTCACTCTTTCTGGGGTGACGCTGTTCTTACAGCATGTTACCTAATCAATCGTATGCCGTCATCTGTTCTAGGTGAGAAGATCCCCTTCTCTCTTATCTTCCCTGGAAAAGAATTATTCTCCCTTACTCCACGTGTGTTTGGTTCGGTCGCTTTTGTCCACCAGTTGTCTCCCGGAACTGACAAGCTCTCTCCTAGGGCTGTCAAGTGTGTCTTCGTTGGGTACTCCAGAACTCGGAAGGGGTACAAATGTTATGATTTGCGCAGGCGGTACCTTGTCAGTGCAGATGCTACATTTTTTGAATCTATTATGTATTTCTCAGCCTCTGATGATCAGTTGATACCCCCTTCTAATAATGATGCCATTTACATGTCACAACCACCACCACCACCACCATCACCGGCACTACCACCAACACTACCACCAGAACCGTTACCATTTTCTACACCACCTGTTACTATACATGTTTCACCATTACCATTACCATTTCATTATACCCGCAGGCCTACTTCAGCTCATGGTCATTGCTCATCACCTAGCTCGCCTAAGGTATGTTTTGACGATATTACCATTGATGGATCTGATGATTTTTCAGAGCAGGATGTGTTACAGAGGCCAGACGAGGACACAAATGATTTAGATGTTCCTATTGCTATACGAAAGTCGAAGCGAAGTGGCGCATCATATCCTTTAGCAGCTTCTGTGTCATTTAATCGACTAACTGGAGATTTCAGAAATTTTGTCGTCGCATTGTCAGCTGTAGCTATTCCACGGAATTACCAAGACGCACTGAAGGATAGTAGATGGTGTCTTGCCATGGATGAAGAAATGGCAGCTCTTTAGTCTAGAGGTACTTGGAGTCTGGTTCCTGTATCTGCTGATGTGTCACCAGTGTGAGCTGCAAGTGGGTATTTACAGTCAAGAAGAATGCAGATGGCAATATTGACAGGTACAAGGCTCGCCTTGTTGCTCGTGGCTTTACACAGACATATGGAGTGGATTATCTTGATACATTCTCGCCAGTGGCCTGCAATTCCACTCTACGGATCTTGTTGTCTGTTGCGGTCACTCGTGAGTGGCCACTATACCAGTTGGATGTGAAGAATGTGTTCTTATATGGTGACTTATAGGAGGAAGTCTACATGCAACAACCACCTGGTTTTGTTGTTGAGAGGGAGTATCCTACGGTGTGCAGACTTCATAAGGCTATCTATGTCCTTAAGCAGAGCCCCAGAGCGTGGCTCCAGAAGCTCTCAGATCTCTTTGAGAAACAAGGATACAAATGTTCCAATGTTGATCATTCCTTATTTGTACAAAAGACTTCCAGAGGTATTATTGCAATCATGGTCTATTTAGATGACATTCGGATTACTGGTGATGATGAACAGGGAATAAAGGAGGCGAAAGAAATGATGGTCGTGAATTCGTCACCAAGGACCTTGGGGTCCTTAGATATTTTCTGGGGCTGGAGTTTGCCAGAAATCCTTATGGGTTGGTAATGTCTCAGAGGAAATATGTCCCTGACCTGTTGAGTGAAACAGGAATGCTTGGCTGCAGACCTGCTACCACACCTATGGACCCTAGTATGAAGTTATATGATGGTGATACAGAGGAGGTGGATAGTAGAAGATACAGAGAATTGGTGGGCAAACTTCTTTATGTTACGATTATTAGGCCCGATATAGCCTTTGCTGTGAGTCGCGTGAGCCAGTTCATGGAGCAACCACGTCATGTACCCATGGATGCCATACATATGATACTCAGGTATCTCAAGTCATCTCCAGGTGCGGGTTTGTTGTTCAAGAAAGGCAAAGAGACTACTATCTCAGCCTGTACAGATGCAGATTACGCAGAGTGTCCCAAGGACAGGAAGTCCACCTCTAGATTTGTTGTATATGTTGGAGATTCTTTAGTCTCATGGAGGAGCAAGAAACAAACTATGGTGGTACGGTCTAGTGTTGAATCTGAATATAGGGTTATGGCCCAGGTGAGCACAGAAATGATGTGGGTAAAGGTTGTGCTTACAGATTTACATATAGAAGTTCCACTTCCTATGGCTCTGGAATGTGACAATCAGGCGGCCTTGTTCAATGTAAATAATCCAGCATTCCATGAACGAACCAAGCACATTGAAGTTGACTGTCACTTTATACGTGACATGATTCAGAAGGGATTCATTGCTACATCCCATGTTAGTTCAGAGAATCAAACAGCAGATATTTTTACTAAGGCATTACTGCGAAGCCCATTTCAGAAGTGTGCATCCAAGTTGAGCATGATTGATATCTATGCTCCATCTTGAGGGGGAGTGTAAACATATATTATTCACTTATGTACCTCTGTGTTATTTTTCCTTTCCCGTTGGACTCTTTATGTAATTTACCCATAGGCTACTCTCCTATATAAGAGAGCCTAGGGTTGATGGAATAAAGTTCTCTCATTTTTCCCAACATTTTGGATGGAATCCTAATAACGAGGATGTCAATGCTTACAAACTGAACAGAATTCATATCAAAATAATGTCATGTCCCCCAACAGATGAGCTGTAGACAACAGCTCAAGACTGTGACTTGTTCTAAACATAACAAGCAATAGATCACACCTACCGAAATTCCAACTACTAACATGGAGCATCACAGAGTGGTTGTTATGAACTTGCTTGAAGAGATGACATGTACTATTAACCTCCATATGTTTGATCCATTGGTGGAAAACAATATAGTATTTATAAATAATGCAGTATAAATATCACAATTTGGTTACATGGGTAGAGGCTCCTATAAGAACATATGCCCCTAAGGATATATCTATATAGCTTTTACAGTTGCTTGAATCAGGGCTCTAATCTCATTCTACACGATATATGGCTACAACTGCCGGCTTCTTATTGCGCAATGTGATGAGGTTTCATCCAGAGTATAAACTAAAGTTTGTCATGGATTCTTATCTACAGGATAACCAACATAATATGCATATGCACAAATGGTGAAACCCAGAGACTCCTTGTTGAGAAAGAGATGACCCTATCCTAATGCAGTCTTAAGGTATATGTGTCGCATTATAGCAACATCCTAGGGTGACCCATGAACTAACCTACTTTGATACCTATACAAGCAATGTCCAAGCAATTTACAGTGATATGTAATAGCTTCCTTCCCGATAACCCCTTTATATTATATAGCATTGACATCCTCTGAGAATTCATTTTTTAAAATATTAAAACCCTTCTCTCAAAATCAACAAATGATTTCTCAAGATCTTTACGAATAAAGTAATCATCCAATCAAATAGTCTACTATTTATATTATCACTAAAGAAAGGATGAAGTAATCAAATAAGTGAATCAATGATATCAATAAGATCATTGACCAAAAGACATAGATCTGTACAATCAACCACAGAAAGGATTGAAAAAGAATGATGAATCAATGGGAGTGATTCAGCAATGACTGATAATTATGAGTGTCGGTCATGGTGACCTTTACACCTGACTGTGTGAGGATGCTGTGACCCTCAGCTGGGCGGAAGATAGGAAGCCCAATTACAGCAGTGGGCGCTTAGTGCGCGGGTCTAGAATCCCACTCTTTTTCTTGGTTTTTCGCAAGCGCTCGCAGCTTTTACGCATCTCTGGATCCACAGGTTTCCTTTTAAAGACCAGTTCCGTTGACCCTTGTTCTTTAGGGTGCCTAGGCTGAGGGCCTTCAGTTTTAGTTTTTCGAGCTTGTTTGCATGTACCGGTCAGGCTGGTTTTTCGAGAGTGATTTTTCCGGAGAGTCTCTCTCACCCGTCTCAGTGGTGTAGTTTTGAAGTAGACATATCCCTCTACTAGACCGCACTTCCACTTAGAGGGTGAGACAGAAGGGTCTCTTAAGAGATTACCTCACCGCTTGAGTTTTTTGTTACTATTCCGCCAACAGGCTTGGCGATGGTTACATCTGAATCCTCTGACTACATCTAAATTAGTTAGGAGAAGTTACAATTGAGCTTTGAATGAGTCATAAATAAGTTGAACTAGAGTTGAGATGAACTACAATTGAGATTGAGATCGGCTACAGTTGAGTTGGTTACAGTAAAGCTCGATTTCAGTTGAGTTGAGTACAGTTTAATTTGGTTACATTTAAGCTCGTTTTCAGTTGAGCTAGTTACTATTCCGTCAATAGTTCCTGGCAAAGAAAAGATCATATTATATAAATTATCATTATCAGACTACAAGGTACTACCACGGTTGTTAGACGTACCTAGTGGACGTGTTGGGAACTTAGTTAGGATGCATTTTACTCCGCATGCCTACGAAGGCACCCCAACCCTAAGGCTTCCTTACTGCCTTAGAGTTATAGTGTAAGGTCTTACCCAGACCAAGACTGCGGACTATCCATTAAGCTTGAGAAATTCACCAAGAAAAGAATCAAAAAACCAGAACCATCATATACACTTCTTATGATCCATCCACATGATTCATATCATACACATTAGAAAGAGATCTGGATCACCTAGGTCATAATAAGTATATAATGAATTAAAGAATTAACAAACCCTTGAGATTTGAAAAGGAATAAGGAAGACTAGAAATCATATACGATTGTTTATGATTTGACAAAGACAAAGATCAAAATAGGAGTCTCGTCATCTTCTTAACATTGAGATCCGTCAAATATGAATCATGAATTTGTTTTAAAAAAAGGCAATAGTTTAAGTATGAATCCTATAATCAATATATGAAATGCTAACTATAACCAATATATGAAATACTAAATATGGGTAATTGAGGTAGGATGGGTAAGTCAGGAGATTCACCTTTACAGAATAACTTGAAAACCTATTTCAATGCAAGTAACTCATTAAATTTAATTGACAAATACTAACTACTTGCATTCTTTTGAAGCCATTAAATTCACGTTATTTCTAATTAATAAGATTTACTCAACATTTGTTAATGTTATGTTCTCCCTGATGCATGGATTGTAGAAATAACAGATGCATCGTGCTATTGGGAGGGTTAAACCTCAGCTTCTGCGGTTATTATTTGTCAAGTACGCATGTTATAGTTTTCGTTCATGATATTATAAATGTTTTCCTTTCTCTTCTGCTACAATTTGAGATTCATGTATATAATGCAGTTTCTGTTATTGCACGTTAAATTATATGGAGATTTCTGCAAAATAAATTGGTGACATATTGCAGTTTCGTGGCTTGTTAGTTAAATGTGAATGTCATTCGTAAACGCGAAAAAAATTCCCTAATTTTCAATACTCTAATGCGATCTTTAGCGAACATGATACAACGAGTGATAGGTAAACGGGTATCCCTATTCTGCAGGAACGGGCGTCACAGTTTGGTATCAGAGCTGCGATACCCTGCTACATACATTTGTAGTATTATAGTTCCGATCGCATTAAGTCTCTGATCGTGATAGTCCTCCGTCTTGTCGCAAGTCCAAAAGGGAAAAATGACATTCAAAAATCAATGACCATAGATGTCACCAATTGCAACTAATTTCTATATTGTATCCCAAAAAGAGAAAAAGCATAATAGAAATATCAGCCAACATCAACCAGTGCAATTAAGGATATCGGTTCTCATACAGAACCATGGCGTCCTGAACCGACCGTTCTTTGTTTTAATTGATTCTGGAGCGATGAATGAACTTCGAGTTTCTAGCTTTAGTATGTAGAGGTGTGGATGCCCTAGATCATCCTTGTCACATTTATGGGCCAGGTGGCCATTTGTTCATCATGAAACTGATAGTTAGAGGGTTACCAATGATGATTGGTGAACATGAGATGATAGCAGATTGTCTGCTACTACAGCTCAATAAGTTTAACCTAACTTTGGATATGGATTGAATGTCAACTCATCATGCTCTGGTTAATTACTTCAGGAAACAGTTGTTTTCAGGATTCCGAACTTACCCGAGGCCGAGTTTACCTATAAGGATACACTACATGACTCCAAAATGGAGTATATCTCAGTATTGAGAGCTCAGAGACTTGTTGATCAGGGATGTGATTCATATCTAGCAATTGTCCGAGAGACATCTGATGGAGAGTCGATAGCTTTGGACATCACGATAATGTCAGATTACCCTAATGTGTTCTCTAATGATTTGCCAGTTTTACCGTCTGATAGAGATAGAGTTCGAGACCACCATACCACCAGATACACAACCAATCTCGATGACTCCGTACGTATGGCATCAGCCAAGTTAAGAAGGTTGAAGGGGCAATTACATGAGGTATATGAATTAGGTTTTATGAGACCGAGCACTACACCTTAGGGTGCTCAAGTTCTTTTTGTCAGAAAGAAGAATGGATCGATGAAATTACGCATTGATTACCAACAACTGAACAAGAAAATGATGAAGAATCAATATCCTTTGCCACACATTGATGATCTGTTTGATCAGCTACAGGGATCCTCAATGTTTTCAAAGATCGATCTCTGATCTGGCTACCTTCAACTGAGGATTAGAGAGTCAAATATTCTGAAGACAGCATTCCAAATTCGATATGGGCACTACAAGTTTGTTATGATATCATTTGGGCTCACAAAAGCCCCTGCAGCATTCGTGGACATGATGAACATGATTTTTCGTCCATACTTGGACAAATTTGTGATTGTATGTGTTGAAGATGTGTTGATATATTCTCAAAATGAATAAGATCGTGTGAATGATCTGAAGATTGTCCTGTACACACTTCAAGAGCATAAGTTATATGCCAAGCTGAGTAAGTGTGAGTTCTTGTTATCCCGGATCGCATTTCTTGGGCATGTCATTTCTGGAGTAGGTATTGCAATAATCCGGTAAAGATCGAGGCAGTCATGTCTTAGGAGCAGCCCAAGACAGTCACTCAGGTTCGAAACTTTCCTGGACTAGCGGGTTATTACAGGCGCTTCATCAGTAGTTTTCCTGAGTCATTCTTTTCCTGACACGATTGAGACAGAAGATAGTTCCTTTCATTTGGAATGATTCATGCGAGCAAGCTTTAAAGACATTGAAGGAAAGATTGACGATTGTGCCTATCTTTGCATTTCCTTCTTACACTCAGGATTATGCCATATATACAAATGCTTCAAGAGAAGGTTTAGGAGTAGTTATGATGCAACCAAGTCACGTGATTGTTTATGCATCATGTTATTTGAGGCTGCATGAGGGGAATACTCCATCTGTAACTTGGAGTTGGTAACAATTGTCTTCGCTTTGAAGATCTCGCGTCACTATCTCTATGAGGTGAATTCTGAGATTTTCACAGATTGCAATAGTTTGAAGTACATCTATGATCAGAAAGAGCTGGACATGAGACAACACTGGTAGTTTGAACTACTGAAGGATTTCGATTACACGATCTCTTACCACTCTGGTAAAGGAAACGTGATGGCAGATGAGCTTAGCAGGAACACTCATGCATATGTGGTAAACTAGCTATGTACGAGAGATATGCTTGTAACCTTGACTAATTTGCATCATCATAAGAGTGTGTCCATATCTACCGGCATACCTCTGCGATCCAGCAGTCTTCGAGATTGCATAGTAGAAGGACAGAGGACATATCCTTGAATTTGAGACAGATACATGCGTACCATCAAGGACAAATGTGATGATTTTGTGGTGACTAAGTCTATTCTGTGGAAGGTTGGCTGGGTCATTGTGCCCAACAATAAGCAGTTGCACAGACATATTCTTGATAAGGCATACAATTCACGATTGTCTATTCTTCTTGGCAGCACAAAGATGTACATGAATCTAGACCAATATTTTGGCGGGACGGAATGAAGTGAGATGTAGCATGTCATATTAGCAAGTGCATGACCTGTCAGATGGTCAAGGCAGAACACAAGAGACCGCCAGGGTTATTACTGTCTCTCCCCATTCTCGAGTAGAAGTGAGAGTATTTCTATGGATTTTGTCACTAGACTACTGAGGACACCAGATGAACACGATAATATTGGATCGTTATTGACGGATTGTCCAAGTCATCCCACTTCATACATGTCAGCATGATATACACTTCATCTAGATTAGCTAGATTATATGTGAAGAACATTATCAAACTTCATGATATACCACGTAAGGTAGTGTTTGACAGAGGCTCGAGTACATCTCACTACTGGTAGCGGTTCAAGTCAACACTACAAATAAAGCTGAAGATGAGTTCCGCATACCATCCACAAGCCGACGAATAGAGCAGGCGCATTATTCAGACACTTAAGTATTTCCTACATACATGTACTCTAGATAGGAAAGGGTCCTGGAAGGACCGCCTGCCATTGGTAGAATTTCAGTACAACAAACAGCAATGACGAATAGCAGAGGTGTCAGAGGGCAACCTTGTCGCATGCCCCTACGCGGTTGGAAGAAACCACCCTCCGGGCGGCCGTTTACCAAGACTGAAAAGGATGACGTCGTAACACAGTGTTTCACCCAAGAAATCCATAGATCCGGGAAGCCTCTCCTCCGCATAACCGACCAGAGAAACTTCCAATCCAAAGTATCATAGGCTTTTGCAAAGTCCACTTTCCACAAAACACCTACCTTACCCCTCCTCTTCCGGTCCGCAATGATTTCCGAGGCAAGAATCAGACTATCCGAGATGTGCTTGCCCGGGACAAAGGCCGATTGGAGCGGAGATATAATAGTCTCCAGAGCACAGCTATCTTTTTTATGAAAAATTTTCCATGTTTATATCTTTGCCATCCACTGGCACTTTTTTTAAAGAATGCCCACAAGCACGTTGTTCTTTTTTTTAAGAGAAATTGTGTTTTAACTTTTTTGGCACGATTTTTCAAATATTTCATTTTCTGATATTCCATTCTCAGTATGCTCTAGGTGATTTTAAATTCGATCAAAATTGGGTCTCTATTTTAGACCAAACATGAGAACAAACCGAGGGGCAACTTGGATTGGATTGCCTGGGTTAAATGTGCATCTTAACAATTTTTGGGTGGTTAAGTCTACTGAACAAGCGGTTGGGAAAATACATATGTGTGGACAAGAGTGCTATCAAATTCATGAGGCCCGGCTATCTCAGGGCTTTTGTGGAAGTGGATCTTTTAAAACTTTAACTCAACGTGTTTTGATTCAGAATGGGCATCAAACTTTCAAACAAAGAATTGTGTAAGAAAGAATTCCAAAATTTTGCCAAACTTGCATGGTGTTTGGTCATACCTTAGAAGATTGTAAAGCAAAAAAGAAAAGGCAAAAGGGAATGCTGGAATCAAGGAGAAGTTTTGGAAAGTTGTTGGGCATCAAATGGAAGCTCAGTTGGAACATGGACAACAACCCACAGCTAGCAGCAGCAAAGATGATGTTTTGGGTAGAGGGGGGTGAAGCTCAGGCACATAACGATCATTGTCACCAGGTTCATGATCGATTCTCTGTTCCAGATGAAGTGAGAGCTGGAAAAGTCAGTTTTGAGGAGATGAGGTTTGAGTATAATAGCAGATTAAAATCTCGTGAAGAGAAATGGAATACTGTTTAAAAAAAGAAGAGCAAATATCGTGAGCGGCGGAAGCAACAACCATCATTGGTGGAGAATGCAACGGTTGCTACACAGCGACATGGCTCTTCATTGAAGGTAAAGTCCTTATCTTCTCAACATGAGAAGCAGCAAAGGAGGCAGCAAATTGGGCAGTTGTAACATCATTCAATGGTGTCTTTCGCCCCTTTATAGCAGCAGCAGCAGCAGCTTCAGCGATGCAGCAGCCTACGGTACTGAAACCAATGGTGGCTAGTCACCAGGGACAACAACAGTAGCAAGGGGGAAGCCTTACAGTTAGTCAGCGGCAACAAAAGACGGTTGTCGTTTCTAAGAAAAATGATTTACGGTCACAGCAGAAACTACTTAACAGGGCTGATTTGGAGCAGTAGCAGGCTTCAGTACAACAACAGCGGCATTGAAGCAAAAACAGGAGCAGAAGCAGCAGTTTGTTCTGAAGGCCTTGGGTATGTGCCCTACATACCTGCAGCACAGCTTGAAGCACAGAAGCATGCTTGCAGTCCCACAAGTCAACCTCTCCCTTTGGAAGAGGAGAAAGATACGCAGATGTGTGTTGAGATGCAACAACAAAAGCATGTTTCTTTTATGTCAGTCACACCATTCTTTAACAAGGAGCAGAAGCAACTTGTCCAAGGTTGCACATTGAACATTGAAGCTTTGGTGAGTATTCCCACCATAAACACCTTTAAAGCTTGAATCTAGCTGATGATGAAGAGGAAGAAGAAAAAGAAAAGGACGAAGTTGATTCTAAAGAAGGAATTAGTTGACCATTTTTCCAATGTAAGAGTCCACTAACAGACAGTTCAGATTTCAATTTGAAGATAAATGGCAAGAAATGGACTATCTCAAGAATGATAGCACAAAAATGGACTATATCAAGAAGACAACTCCAAAGTATCGAAATGCAAAGAAAAAAGCACTTAGGGAATGGCAAGAGAGTAATTAGAGTTTTTTACAGTTTTTTTCTTAAAGGCCCTTCGTCCAAGTCATAGAAGGTCATGTTGGCCATATCTTTTTACTTTTTTAGACTAATGTACTTATCCTTTTTGACAGAGTGAAAGTGGTAACCCAAGCCACTCAAGATCGGGATTATGAGAAAAATATAGTTCATTCTCTGCTTGACTTATAGCTAATTGAGGGTGTTTGTTTCTCCTTTAGAATTGAAACCGCGTAAACAAACCCTCCCAGGTTTTTGCTGCATTCCACTGATTACCATCTTCGCATTTTTCTTTAGTGCCCGATCACACAAGCCTCTTCTCATCTAATGCTCCTTATTGGACATGCCAAATAGCAAAATCACCAGCACATCTATCATTTAATATCGAGATCTTGCATTTTAATTTATTTTTATTTTTAGAATTAATATTTTTTATAGGAAAAAGGGTCATTATTTAATATGAGTTATCATAAATGACTTGTATATATAAAAGTTGTACAAGCCAAACACTGTTTGGCCAAAGCTTGCATAGGGCTCCGACATTCCCCACAAAATTCTCTGCATAAACATTTTACTGAAAGAATTCTCTAGATATTCATGTTCCCGCTAAGAAAAACCATTCCTTCAGAATTCGAAGTCATTGGGTGATAGTCATTCCAAAATTTATCCTCAACATCAATTTATCCAATCAAATGACAAATTTCTTTAACCACATCGAGAAAATGGACACCAAAAGAAGCAAGGTCAATTGTTGTTTCCTCGTCAGAAAAAGGGAAATTTTGTCAACATCTTTTTCCTTCTTGAAGGGAAGAAGGCCCCATAAGTTATATAATGCATTGTTAACAACTCACCACCACCACCCTCTCAACCCACCATTAGTCTCACTAAAAAGACAAACATTTGATGGTTCATCCGCCTTGACAATAATCTCAAACAAGATAATATTTGCATTTAAATTGTAAAAAAACCATATTTAAGGTTCACTGCAAAGAGAACACTTTCCACAATCTAACCATCGGCTAACATAGTGTCGAATAGTTAAATTATCACATGAAATGACCTCACAATCCTTCTTCAGAATGAACTTCCATAGTAAGTTGGTAATTACTCTTGAATTATAGCCTTATATGATACCAGTTACACTCCTTTTTTATCAAAGTTAGCCTTGCATGCCTCTTATTCACCGAGAATAATCGATTTGCCTCTTTCTAATCAAATCGAGTAGGGTCCAGATGGATTTAAGATCCATCTCAATCACTGAAGAACACTAAAAACGCATCTTAACATTTCTGTCACAGAGATCGTTGAACCGTACAGGATAGGTGCGGCCATTCCGAATATGATTGAAGGAATTTCGTGACATAGCAAAATTTATCCAGTTGAGAGACTCATCAAAATGCATTCCCTCCCGAAGGAAATGATGGGAAAATGCAAGAACAGATAGCCGGAAAAAGACAAACAAACAAACCAACGAAAAACATACACCGACATTCACATGATAACAACCCTTCTTCAAAGCAGCCAAAACATATAAAATTAAGAATAAGGAACCAATTATAAGGTCTCTCTCACCTCCGACGGCCTCCCTGGCGAAGACAGTGATGGAGTGGACGTCCTTGGAGGAGTGATCGAGCGGGACCGTAAAGAAGTGGTCCCTGAGGCTAAGATCAGGGACGGAGTACCAGTTGCCCACCCTGTGGTCACCCACCGCCATTGCCGAGCAGCGGATAGAGCTCCTGACCTTTCGTGGGAGGGAGGGGAAGAAGGGGAGGAAGACGAGCGTGCTATGGAACAAGGTGGAGGTCATACTCATGGATGAGCCTTTTATAATTGCATCTGATGGCAGTGGGGTTTGTTTAGTAGGGAAAAGGTTGGGGAAAAAAGGTTTGGGGAAGGGTGATGCGCTGGAATTGCGCGATCAAAAAAACTCTTTGTTGTGGCACTTTTGATTTTAAGTATTGAGTAAATCTATTATACAAAAGTTTATAAAGTATACCTTCGATTTTAATATCATATATGGATTTTAAAAGTTAACAATACAGTATTCGATTTTTAGTATTTGCCTTAATATGGTCCATGACTTTTGAAATCTAGTTGATCGTTTTATTCTTCTAACCTCAAATCACCAACAACTCAAAAGCACGTTGAGACAAATATTCAAGATTATAAATCATATTGTTATATTTTAAAGTTTAGGTGTGACATTGAAATCATGTGTATAGTTTCAAAGACTTTTGTTTAATTTACTCTTTGAGTTTTTCTCCTCAAAACTCGTAGACATTATCAATTGCCCCCTTGTCTCTATGTTTTTCGTTATTGACTCGGACCACAATGAACTTGCGTTGGTTTACATTACAACTCTTGCCATTTTTTTGACTCTTGTTTACTTAATCTTCTTGAGTTAATCAAAACCAAAAAATGATCAAATGGACATTTTCTCCTCCCCCTTATTCTTCAAGGGCTTAACGAGGGTGGTGTGCAGATTTGAAAGCAGTAGGGATGCACTCTCACCACATGTGACACATGGGGTAGATTTAATCTTTGTAGAGTTGTATTTATGTCTATATCGTTTTCCTTTTTTTTTCCTCTCTTGTCTATCATATGTACTTTACCCATAGGTCTCTCCCTTATATAAGAGAGCCTAGGGTTCAAGAAATAAATCAAGTTTTCATTTTTTTTCCAACATGGTATCAGAGCATGATCCTAGGATGGGGCTCTCATACCCAATCCTAACCTACCACACCCACTACCTATCTCCCCTCTCGGCTTCGTCACCTCTCTCTCTCCTCTTGGTATCGTCGCCCCTCTCTCCTCTCGCCACCATGCCTCTTCTCCTTTGGGCAGCGACCATCACCACCGTCATCTCGTCCAAGCCGGTCGTTGATGGTCTTCCACCACCGAGTCGTATTGTCACCTCTGTCGACTCTCTCATTCTCCTTTGTGGGATAGGCCCTCTATCGTCATCCTTGATCTTGCCAACATATCTCCCTATGACTCTCCTTGCTCGTATCGAGGTATGCTTGTGTTTGTGGAATTGATTGCATAAGTCTGCACATGTAATTAAATTCATATATGTTTGTGTAGACACTTATCTGTTGGTGTGAAACCTCGTATTTTCTTTTGCATAAAATATGGAGTATTTTTGATAACCAAAAAATTCGAATAATCATGCCATTTTGTAGATCTCGTCGAGATCTTACCAACGAGCCCAAGAACGTCAAATTCCGACATTCCTAGCCCAAGATAACGGTGTTTTAAGATGGATGGTCAAGATCCATATATGGATCCGAACCGGGTCCGAAATTGGATTCAAATTCACCTCCCTTCCTATAAATAAAAGATAATAGGCTACTCTCTCAAAGCCCTAGCCACCACCATCCTCCCCTCTCATTGGAGCACCACTATCTTGGCCAGTGTAGTCATCGGAGGGCAGCCGTCGACGTCGGAGAAGGAGCTCCGATCGAAGATCCACGACCATCACCACGTAGGAAAGCTCGAAGTCATATTCGTACACGCATTCGCTCTACAATCGAGCGATGAAAATATCGTTCCGCGTGAGAGGAGATCCCGAGGGAACATCCTTGAAGGTAACGATGTTATACCATCCTCTTGTTGTTGGTTTCCACATATTTTTATTCCCATATACTGAGCATGCTTAGAGCCTTGCTTTTCTTATGAGGTGATTCATATACTAGTAACGACTATATATTCCTTCCTTGTTGTCGATTTTTGCATGACTATGAGTCTATGTTCGATCAATATCAAAGCCTCACATATCCTTGTGCCTCAGTATTTTTTTTGATATGATTTATAAATTGTAAGATATTCCTTTCAAGCTTTGTTGTTGATTTCCATGAACATCTCGAACCTATATGGTCCCTTATGAAACTGGAGTTAGGCACGTCTTGGATATTAGCATCGTCAACAAATAAGGAGTTTGTCTCTTCCGCTTCGTTTAGATCTGTGGGATATAAGGATTTATCCTTTTGGTTTCTTTCCACTATTAACAAATTCGATGCCAAAACAATTCTTAAGTTTAATATGTTAATGCATAGAAGAAGGTGTGTAGGTTTGATTAGTCAACGTACAAATTCCTTCATGCCTTGTGATTGGAGAATCAAGATGAACTCATATTTTTTTTTAAAAAAAAGGAGCCTATAAATTGTCTATTTTTATGGATCACTAAGTCCATTTACCTTCCTCGACAAGGCTGCAATAATATTGAGATAATATTGCTCGATATGATTCATGCAAACGTTTTTGTTTAGATGATACCATTAATTTCGGTAACGTGTATCCTCGTTATTACCCATCTTTGATTTTGACGTTTATAATCTCTAGAGGATTATGGTTGTATCTGACATAAAGTTATCAAGTAATTAAACCCATCTTACCTTCTCCATTCTAAGGATAAACATTGGTTGATGCACTTACCTCCACTCGTAGAAAATCACATACGTAAGTTGTATTATATGCATGGTTTTTTGTTTCATTCAACTTTTCATCAACATATATTACATTAAAGGTAAATCATAAGAATTGTTAATGCTACAATGGAATATGATGCCCATTGAATATAATACGGGTTTTTAAATATTAAGGTCTTAATAGACATATGTTTCTCTTACCCCTGTGAATACGAGTTATTGGGTGATTATTCAAATCGCATTTTATAAAATACCTGGAAATTCCCAGATTATTTTTTTTAAAAAAAGAGATATATAGTTCATCTTACCGAAGTTATGAATCTTTTACAATAGCCTAAGCATGAGTCCATTCTTAAATTATGATAATAGATAATATAGTAAGCATTCAGCTGAGAGTAAGCACATATATATAGGTCGAAGTGTAAATAAAGGGAAACATCATTAGTTTTTTTTAACTGTTTGAGAAATTTATAAACAATTGCCTTGTTATACAACAAATAATTCTCATAGGAATAATCCATTGCTGAGAAAATTGTTCCAATTTTTTTTAGATGTATGTCTCGTGAAACAAAAAAAGGGGGGACTTAACACAGATACCACTAGTATGTGTACTATCATGGTAAAGCTACGGTTGAGATTGATCAGTATACGATGATCATCAACTTAATCAAAACAATTCCATTTATGGTTGTAATTATTATTATAACTCTATGGGTGAGATGACACAGTAAACATATAGATGGAGTTAGGCACCTTAAGGGAATGAGCATGCACCCTTAGGCCCCGGTATGATGCCATGAAGGTCGCGACCTCAACGGACGAGTTGGATGACACGTTGCACCTAGCAGCCCGGTAGTATCCGGAGTCGCTCGACGGAGTTGGCAGGTGGCGTGGTTGGCATTCTTGGTTTCGCACTTATACACGGTATTAAGATTCGATTTAAAAACTTGATGTGGCCGCATCAAATTTTACTTCGAATATTATTATTGTGAGAGGTGTTCGGGGATATGGTTTGAAGTTGGATTTTTGGGATTTTGATATTTTCATGTCTGATCAGAAATGAGATCTTTGAGAGGTAGTCAAGAAGAATATCAAGTTCCCGCGTAGCGGAGTCCTGCGAGTCGTGTACTTGCGGCGCTAAAATAAATGAGAAGTGATAAATGATCAGATGCTAGAAATTTTAATTTTATATCGTCGTGGATCCTAACCGACTTGTAGAAAGATCAAGATCATTGCGGTAGTGCTTAGAATATTATTATATAAATTAATAAAATCAATTATTATGTGATAAAATGTGGATTAGAACAACTTGGTGTTCTTTCTAATTTTCTACAAGACATACATATGCCATTTGATAAAGTTGAGTATACATTCTTGCCTACCCCTACATTAGTTATTATAGTGTTTGTTTCGTTGCTGGGCAATGGCTCATAACGTTACCTTTGTGTAAACCCAACAGGTTTAGAGTAGCAGCCGCAATAGTAGCGGCTTTTGAAAAGATCATACTTTTCTTCGTCACACCCACATCAGGCAGGGTGCGTCCTACTTAGAGTGACTTATTTATTTCTGCATTATTTTGCATTCTGTTTGAGAGACATTGTAGTGGGAAATTGGGGAGCTTCTTCTACAAAATTATAGTTATATGATGTATCAAAATTTATGGACATGGACTTGATGATTATGGTTATCAATGAGAATGGACGGTGCATTTTACTTTTCATTTCACATTATTCTCCTGTTGTTATTTATATTTCAAATGTTAATCTAATGTGCATAAGATGGTTTGTTGAGTATCAAGATCATGGGCGTATTTGGACCGTAGGTCCGATGCTCCCGTCCCGTCGGTTTCGATAGCCGAAGGGGCAGGGCGTCTCAGATGGTATCAGAGCCCGATACTCCATTCTATCCTTTGCATATTAGATTATCAACGGGATTTGAAATATAAATATAGCGACAAAGCTGTCTAATTTTAGCATTAGCTAAGGAGAATAATTGCAGCCATGTTTAATAAGTCCATTGTCTTTCCAATCACCTCGGTTCGGGAGATCTGCTCGCCGAGATTTCTATAGAGCTCGTAGAGAGCATCATTTCCACCCAGTGGCTACCACTCCTACCAATAGCAGATTTACCCCTACACCTATTTTGGGATAGGGCTTGGCGAGTCGCGGTACTACTTCCTTCTGCTCTTCGACACACTAGCGGGGTCACAAGACAAGAGGTGCTAGCCTTGTCTCGGGAGGCTCATTTTCTCAGCCAGGAGATCGTAGGTGTTTCCACTGCCAACAACCGGGCCATTTCAAGGCCAAGTGTCCCTTACTTGCTAGCAGCTTAGGCAATCATCAACCAAGTGTACGACCAACTTTCTCACTCGCACAATCACATGGATCAGCTTCACGTCGTGGCGGTCGAGGATTTCAACGTCCTCCACCACGACCAACCTTCAGTGTTGCAGGTTCTAAAGCTCCATCACACCCGCAGGGACAATTGAATGCAATCACACAGGAGCAGGCCCGCACCTCAGGAGCTGTAGTGCGAGGTATGATTTCAGTGCATGGTATATCCTTACATGCCTTATTTGATTCAAGAGCTACGCATTCTTTTCTAGCACATCGACTAGTATACCAATCTTTGTTTCATATCCTTATTACATCAAGGGCCCAAGGGGCCAATTATTCATCGTGCGACAAGCAGTGGAGGATGTAGCAGTGCAGATTGGCGGGCACCTAATGCCCGCATACCTTTTACTCATTCAGTTAGAAGATTTCGATGTCATCCTAGGTATAGATTGGCTTGAGCAACATCACACATGCCTTGATTGCTTCGAGAAGACGGTGGTGTTCCGTCTCCTAAGCATACCTACCTTTCACTTTGATGGATGTACCCCAGATAGTGAGGTCTTATATGTATCAGCATTGAAGGCCCAACACTTGCTCGATTAGGGTGGCATAGGTTTTCTCGCCTATATTGTGGAGTTACATGTCGAAAATCGTATGATTGAAGATGTCAAAATTGTACGAGATTTTCCTAATGTATTTCCAAAGGAATTACCTGGACTAACGTCAGAGAGGGAGACCGAGTTCGAGATTACTTTGATATCCGACACGCAACCGATTTCCATTCCTCCATATCGAATGGCACCAGCCGAACTCAGGGAGCTCAAAGTACAACTGTAGGAGTTGTTGGAAAAGGGATTTATCCGCCCCAGTACGTCACTTTGAGGAGCACCGGTCCTTTTCGTAAAGAAAAAGGATGGGTCTATGCGTTTGTGCATCGACCACAAGCAATTGAATAAAAGGACGGTGAAGAATCGTTATCCACTCCCACGAATAGATGATCTTTTCGATCAGTTGTAGGGTACAGCGGTATTCTCAAAGATTGACCTACGATTGGGTTATCACCAATTGAGGATTAAGGACACAGATGTGCTTAAATCTGCTTTTAGCACCAGATTCGACCACTATGAGTTTGTGGTCATGTCGTTTGGGCTCATGAACGCACCTGCCGCATTCATGGACATGATGAATAGAATTTTACGTCCATACTTAGATCGTTTTGTGGTAGTATTCATCGATGATATCTTGATCTACTCGTGTAATGAGCATGAGAATGAGCAACATCTTCATATTATTCTTGAGACACTCAGAGAACACAAGTTGTATGCAAAATACAGTAAGTGTGAGTTTTGGCTTACCGAAGTAACTTTCCTCGGTCATGTAATTTCGGGAGCAGGGGTGGCAGTTGATCCAGCCAAGATAGAGGCAGTCATGTCCTGGGAGCAGCCCAAGGCAGTTACCGAGATACGTAGTTTCTTAGGCCTTGCTGGCTACTACAGACGTTTTGTTAGGGGCTTCTCGCAGCTAACTCTACCACTTTCTCGTCCGACACAGAAAGATGTCCCTTTCATTTGGAGAGACAAGTGCGAGCTGAGATTTCGTACGTTAAAAGAAAGACTGACCACTGCTCCGATTCTCTCCCTTCCTTCAGGCCCCTTAGACTTTACGGTGTATACTGATGCATCAAAGGAGGGTTCGGGAGCAGTGTTGATGCAACGTGGTCATGTCGTGGTATATGCATCAAGACAACTAAAAAATCACAAACGGAACTACCCTACTCATGACTTGGAGTTGGCAGCTATAGTCTTCGCGTTGAAGATAGTGCGTCACTATTTATATTGCTCACGTTTGAGATTTTTATAGATCACAAGAGTCTCAAATATATCTTTGACCAGTGAGAGTTGAATATGAGGCAAAGGCGATGGATGGAGCTGTTAAAGGATTATGACTGCACTATCTCTTACCATCCGGGTAAGGGGAATGTAGTAGCGGATGCTTTGAGTAGGAGAACACATACCGAGGGTACTGTAGTATGGCTACATACTTGGGATATGCTCATGGCCCTCAGTGAGTGGCACCCATTTGATAGTACTACAGATGTTGTAACTGTACCTGTCAAGTATAGTGGACTATGGGACAGGATTGTGCATGGTCAACAAACAGATCAGAAATTATAAGACTTATTCCATTGATACCTGAAGGAGGAGTTTGATGGATTCAGAGTCTGTGAGTCCATCTTATGGAAGAGAAATCGTGCCTGTGTCCCTAATGATGATGAGTTAAGGAGAGACATCCTAGATGAGACTCATTGTTCTAGATTGTTTATCCATCCAGGAAGTACCAAGATGTATAGAGACCTCCGTCAACACTTCTGGTGGGAGGGAAATGAGAGAGTATCTCTATGGACTTCGTGGCATCCTTACCTCATATCGTAGGTGGATATGATGCTATTTTGGGTCATTGTGGACCGGTTGACTAACTCTGCACATTTCATCCCAGTGAACATGACTTGCACTCCGTTAGATTTGGCCAAATTATATATCCAGCATGTTATTCGCTTGCCCTAAGGAGGTAGTATCAAATAGAGACTCTCGTTTCACGTCACATTATTGGGGAGAATTCATGAAGGCCTTAAAAACTGAACCGTGTCTCAGTTCAGCATATCATCCACAGACAGATAAACAATCAGATAGGACAATTCAGACTCTTGAGGACCTACTCCGAGCACGTGTCGTTGAGTGGCAAGGATCTTGTAAGGACCACCTTCAGTTGGTGGAGTTTACTTATAACAACAGCTACCATGTTAGTATTGGCATGGTACCTTTTGAGGCATTGTATGGGCGAAGATGCACCACTCCCTTGTGTTGGCAGGAAGTAGGAGACAAGAGTATTTATTCCACTCAGATAATCGAGGACACAACAAGAGCCGTGGAAATGGCTAGGAAGAAATTATTGACTGCACTGAGCTGTCAGAAGAGATATGCTCATCAGAGGCGTCGTGATCTCGAGTTTGAAGTTGGAGATTTTGTCTTCTTGAGAGTATCTTCAATGAAGGGTATTCAAAGATTTGGTATTAAGGGCAAGCTGGCACCGAGGTTTGTTTCGAGACCCTCGATATGTGATTAGCTATGAGGACCTCGCGCTTGAATCGAAATTGTCTTTTCCTGAGGCACCCATGCAGATTTTAGACCGGACAGTCAAGAGGTTGCGACGGAAAGACATCCCTTTGGTCAAGGTATTGTGGCAAAGTCAGAATGTTGAGGAGGTCACATGGGAGCCTGAGGCAGATATGCGACAGAAATACCCCTATCTTTTTTAAGGTATGATCACGAGACCCTATTTCAATCCCCTTTAAGATTTTTATGGGTTTCGTCCTCTTTATGATTTTTATGCCTAAATCTACATCACATTCAAACCTTATACGTTAAATCCTACGTCTCGAGGATGAGACTTCCTTTAAGATTTTTATGATGTGAAACCCCGTATTTTCTTTTTCCTAAAATCTGGAGTATTTTTGACATCCAAAAAATTTGAGTAATCATGTCATTTTGTAGATCTCGTCGAGATCTTTCCAACGAGCCCAAGAACGTCAAATTCCGACATTCCTAGCCCAAGATAATGGTGTTTTAAGATGGATGGTCAAGATCCATATATGGATCCGAACCGGGTCCGAAATTGGATTCAAATTCACCTCCCTTCCTATAAATAAAAGGTGATAGGCTACTCTCTCAAAGCCTAGCCACCACCATCCTCCCCTCTCATTGGAGCACCACTATCTTGGCCAGTGTAGTCATCGGAGGGCAGCCGTCGACGTCGGAGAAGGAGCTCCGATCGAAGATCCACGACCACCACCACGTAGGAAAGCTCGAAGTCACATTCGTACACGCATTCGCTCTACAATCGAGCGACGAAAACATCGTTCCGCGTGAGAGGAGATCCCGAGGGAACATCCTTGAAGGTAACGATGTTATACCATCCTCTTGTTGTTGGTTTCCACATATTTTTATTCCCATATACTGAGCATGCTTAGAGCCTTGATTTTCTTATGAGGTGATTCATATACTAGTAACGACTATATATTCCTTCCTTGTTGTCGATTTTTGCATGACTATAAGTCTATGTTCGATCAATATCAAAGCCTCACATATCCTTGTGTCTCAGTATTTTTTTATATGATTTATAAATTGTAAGATATTCCTTTCAAGCTTTGTTGTTGATTTCTATGAACATCTCGAACCTATATGGTCCCTTATGAAACTGGAGTTAGGCACGTCTTGGATATTAGCATCGTCAACAAATAAGGAGTTTGTCTCTTCCGCTTCGTTTAGATCTGTGGGATATAAGGATTTATCCTTTTGGTTTCTTTCCACTATTAACAAATTCGATGCCAAAACAATTCTTAAGTTTAATATGTTAATGCATAGAAGAAGGTGTGTAGGTTTGATTAGTCAACGTACAAATGCCTTCATGCCTTGTGATTGGAGAACCAAGATGAACTCATATTTTTTTTTAAAAAAAGGAGCCTATAGATTGTCTATTTTTATGGATCACTAAGTCCATTTACCTTCCTCGACAAGGCTGTAATAATATTGAGATAATATTGCTCGATATGATTCATGCAAACGTTTTTGTTTAGATGATACCATTAATTTCGGTAATGTGTATCCTCGTTATCACCCATCTTTGATTTTGACGTTTATAATCTCTAGAGGATTATGGATGTATCTGACATAAAGTTATCAAGTAATTAAACCCATCTTACCTTCTCCATTCCAAGGATAAACATTGGCTGATGCACTTCCCTCCACTCGTAGAAAATCATATATGTAAGTTGTATTATATGCATGGTTTTTTGTTTCATTCAACTTTTCATCAACATATATTACATTAAATGTAAATCATAAGAATTGTTAATGCTACAATGGAATATAATGCTCATTGAATATAATACGGGTTTTTAAATATTAAGGTCTTAATAGACATATGTTTCTCTTATCCCTGTGAATACGAGTTATTGGGTGATTATTCGAATCGCATTTTATAAAATACCAGGAAACACCCAGATTATTTTTTTAAAAAAAAGAGATATATAGTTCATCTTGCCGAAGTTATGAATCTTTTACAATAGCCTAAGCATGAGTCCATTCTTAAATTATGATAATAGATAATATAGTAAGCATTCCGATGAGAGTAAGCACATCTATATAGGTCGAAGACTATGTAAATAAAAGGAAACATCATTAGTTTTTTTTAACTGTTTGAGAAATTTATAAATAATTGCCTTGTTATACAACAAATAATTCTCATAGGAATAATCCATTGCTGAGAAAATTGTTTCCAATTTTTTTTAGATGTATGTCTCGTGAAACAAAAAAGGGGGGACTTAACACAGATACCACTAGTATGTGTACTATCATGGTAAAGCTACGGTTGAGATTGATCAATATACGATGATCATCAACTTAATCAAAACAATTCCATTTATGGTTGTAATTATTATTATAACTCTATGGGTGAGATGACACAGTAAAGATGTAGATGGAGTTAGGCACCTTAAGGGAATGAGCATGCACCCTTAGGCCCCGGTATGATGCCATGAAGGTCGCGACCCCAACGAACAAGTTGGATGACACATTGCACCTAGCAGCCCGGTAGTATCCGGAGTCACTCGACGGAGTTGGCAGATGGCGTGGTTGGCATTCTTGGTTTTGCACTTATACACGGTATTAAGATTCGATTTAAAAATTTGATGTGGCCGCATCAAATTTTACTTCGAATATTATTATTGTGAGAGGTGTTCCGGGATATGGTTTGAAGTTGGATTTTTGGGATTTTGATATTTTCATGTCTGATCAGAAATGAGATCTTTGAGAGGTAGTCAAGAAGAATATCAAGTTCCCGCGTAGCGGAGGCCTGCGAGTCGTGTACTTGCGTGCGCTAAAATAAATGAGAAGTGATAAATAATCAGATGCTAGAAATTTTAATTTTATATCGTCGTGGATCCTAACCAGCTTGTAGAAAGATCAAGATCATTGCGGTAGTGCTTAGACGATTATTATATAAATTAATAAAATCAATTATTATGTGATAAAATGTGGATTAGAACAACTTAGTGTTCTTTCTAATTTTCTACGAGACATACATATGCCATTTGATAAAGTTGAGTATACATTCTTGCCTACCCTTGCATTAGTTATTATAGTGTTTGTTTCGTTGCTGGGCAATTGCTCATAACGTTACCTTTGTGAGAACTCAACAGGTGTAGAGTAGCAGCCGCAACAGTAGCGGCTTTTGAGGAGATCATACTTTTCTTCGTCACACCCGCATCAGGCAGGGTGCGTCCTATTTAGAGTGACTTATTTATTTCTGCATTATTTTGCGTTCTGTTTGAGAGACATTGTAGTGGGAAATTTGGGGAGCTTCTTCTACAAAATTATAGTTATATGATGTATCAAAATTTATGGACATTGACTTGATGATTATGGTTATCAATGAGAATGGACGGTGCATTTTACCTTTCATTTCACATTATTCTCCTGTTATTATTTATATTTCAAATGTTAATCTAATGTGCATAAGATGGTTTGCTGAGTATCAAGATCATAGACGTATTTGGACCGTAGGTCCGATGCTCCCGTCCCGTCGGTTCGGTCGCCAAAGGGGCGGGGCGTCTCAGTTGGTCTATAAAATCCTAGATTTATTCACATGGTAGTATGTCAAAGAACAAAGTCGATATCCCTCCACAGGCACCTTCAGAGGTCTAGCACCGATTATCAAGATGAACAGGACGAACTACGAGCTATAGGCCATACAGTTCATGAGCCTGATTGAGTCTATGGGTAAGAAACACATTCTTACCGAGGAAGAGTCGGTTGAGAAAACTAGGGTTAACGCCTTTGTGGGAGGCATATGCATATGTCAAGGTTTGACTTTCATGTAAAATGGCAATAAAGATTGCTAATGATGTATTACATTAGCCCACAGCCAAGGCAATATGGGATATCCTCACCGCTACTTATTCACATGCAAGGAATAAGATAAAGATTCTGCAGCTCCAGGACGATATTTTTAATATCAAGCAGAATGGACGACATCTCCATTTGTTATATTTCGAGAAGCTCCACAGTTTCATGCCTTCACATCTACCCCTGAGCAGCAGAAAACTTATAGGAATGCCATCATGGTTGGCATATTCCTGGCAGCCCTTGATCCTGAGTATGAGGATGCTCGTTCCCAGATTCTGACAGATGCCACTATTCCTCTCATGGAGGAAGCTTTCTGCAGGATTAGTAGGATCATTGTCCCATCTACTACTGTCAGTCAGACTTCTTCAGCGATGGCTGCCTCCCGATATCGAGGAGGATCTTCTCAATTTCATACACACGGACCTCATGGCAAAGGAGATCGTATTCATCAACCATGTACTTGCTTCCATCGTCCTGGACATATAGAGGATACATGTTATTCCAAGCATGGATTTCCTATTTCTGCTCGAGTAGCTGAGCAGATTGACCCTCGGATACTTCCTCTTTAGATCAGAGATTTGATGAACTTGTAGCACGATTAAGGGGTATTATACCTCATGCCAATCCCATTACTTCTTCATCTGTCTCTGGGAGTCATTCATATGTGGTTGCTTCAACATCTTTTAGTAGCTCATGTAGTACTTATGCACTTACTAGATATAGTGGATCTAATGTTATAGAATGGATTATGGACTTCGGTGATACACATAACTTTTGTGGTCAACTTACATCATACAGATAGGTGCCTCCGAAACGTACTGTGGTTGTAGCAGATGGGACTCATTCCCCTATCATTGGACAAGGGGAGATTAGCTTGACACCCTCTATGCGTCCAGAGAATGTGTTGCATGCACTTGACTTTTCTATGAATTTGTTATCCATTAGTAAGATTACCAAGGATCTACATTGTCGAGCTATTTTTTATCCATATTCTCTTGTATTTCAGGGCATCCTTAAGGGCGTCTCACCCTTTATGTGGCACATACACTTTGGCCATCTCCCTCTCTAGAAATGTGTTGTGTTCTGCCTCAGATTTCTCGTCACTCATCCTTTCAATGTGAGGCATGTCAATTGGGAAAAAATCATCGGTATGCCTTCCCTAGTTGTCAGAGTTGGAGCAACATCTCTATTTTGAGTTATTTCATATAGATATTTGGGGGTCTTAGTCATGTTCCCGATCATCAAGTACACATGTTTTATCTTGTTGTTGTTGGTGATTTCTCTCGTCTGTCTTGGATATTTTTATTATAGAATAAATCTGAAGTTGGAGATGTTATCAAAAACTTTATAAATGAAGTACATAATGAGTTTTATTCTTCTGTAAATTTGTGAGAATTGATAATGCTTTGGAATTCTGTACTCATACTCTTTCTAGTTACTTTTCAACTCGAGGTATTATTCACCAAACATCGTGTGCCTATACTTCCCAGCAAAATGGTGTTGCAAAGAGGAAGCATTGTCATTTGCTTGATGTTACCAAAACTCTTCCCATTCAGAGTCATGCTTCGCATTCTTTTTGAGATGATGTTGTTCTTACATCACGTTATCTTATTAATCGCATGTCCTCGTCAATCTTGGATGAGAAAAATTCTTCCTCTCTTACATTTCCTGAGAAAGAATTGTTCTCGCTTACTCCTCATGTGTTTGACTCGGTCACCTTTGTTCACCAGTTGTTTTCGGGTAGTGACAAGCTATCTCCTAGAGCAGTCAAGTGTGTCTTTGTTCGAGTACTCCAGGACACAAGAAGGGTATATATGTTATGATCCAATGCGCATGAAGTATCATGTTAGCGCTGAAGTCATCTATTTGGAGTCGGTGATTTAATTTTTCTACTGCATGTGATCGGTTGACTTCGTTAGACTTCGATTTTGAAAACTACATGCCTTCGCCACCATCATCACCACATTCACCACCTCCTTTACCACCATCACCACCATCCTCACCTCCTCTTATATCCTCAGCCTCCATTGTCCTTGTCCCACTGTTGCCGCATCACTATACATGTTGTCCTGCTTATACTAATGGGCATCGCTCATCATCTAGCATGCATGAGGTATGTTCTGAATACATAGTTCTTAACGATGGGTCTAATGGTCTGACTGAGCAGGGTTCTTTATACGGGATGGATGCGGAGGTTTATGATCCGGACTTACCTATTGCGCTCCGAAAGCAGAAGCATAGTTGTACATCATATCCTTTAGCATCAATGGTCTCCTTTGATCGTTTGACTGGAGAATTTAGGAAACTTGTAGTTTTATTGTCTATCGTGGAAATTCCACTGGATTATCGAAAGGCTTTGAAGGATAGTTGGTGGAGATTAGCTATGGAAGAAGAGAAGGCTGCCTTACAGTCATGTGGTACCTGGATCTTGGTTCCTGCTCCTGATGGAGATTCTATCTTCAGCTGCAAGTGGATGTTTACTGTTAAACACCATACATACGGGAGTCTGGATCGGTACAAATCTAAACTAGTTGCTTGTGGCTTTACTCAAACATATGGAGTGGATTACCTGGATACATTCTCCCAAGTGGCTCATCATTCTACTCTACATATTCTTCTTTGTACTATTATGGTAGTGACTGGCCTCTCTTCTAGCTTGATGTCAAATGCATTTTTGTATAGGGACCTACAAGAAGAACTCTACATGCAACAACCTACTGGGTTTGTTGCTGAGGGGGAGTATCCATAGGTTTGCAGACTTCATAAGGCAATATATGGCCTTAAACAGAGTCTTAGGTCATGGTTTTTGAAGCTCTCGGATTTAATTGAGAAGTAGGGATTTCAAAGGTCAAATGCTGGTCATTCGTTATTTCTACAGAGAACTCCTAGAGTCACGATGGTTATCATGGTATATGTTGATGACATATTAGTCACGGGTGATGATGTGCAGGGGATAAAAAGGACGAAAGAATTTCTGCGCTGACAATTTGTTACCAAGTATTTTGGCACCTTACGATATTTATTGGGATTAGAATTTGCTAGAATCCAGCAGGGTCTTGTGATGACCCAATGGAAGTATGTGACAGATATGCTAGTCGATACATGAATGATTGGATGTGGGCCAACTACCACTCCTATGGACCCTAGTATGAAGTTATATGATGATGATACAGAGAAGGTGGATAGGAGATGATGTAGAGAATAGCGGAGAAGCTTCTTTATGGCACTATAACCTGACCAGATATCTCATTTGCAGTCAGTCGGGTGAGTCGATTCGTGGAACAACCCCGACATGTATAAATGTATGTTGTATATGTGATTTTGAGAGACCTAAAGTCTTCTCCAAGTGCAGGATTATTATTCAAAAAGGGCGCAATACTTACCTTTCTGCAGGTGATGATACTGATTATGCAGGATGTCCTAAGGATAGAAAGTCCACTTTGGGCTTTGCAGTTTTTGTTGGTGGCTCTCTTGTCTCTTGGAAGAGTAAGAAACAAATTGTAGTTGCTAGGTCAAGTGTTGAGTCTGAATATAGGGTTATGGAACAATCTAGTACAAAAATGATGTGGGTTCGAGCAGTACTAGTGAATTCACATATAGATGTACCTATTCCTATGTAGCTACAATGTGAAAACCAAGCAGCCTTATTTATTGCAAACAATTCAGCATTTCATGAGAGAACCAAGCATATCGAACTGGACTATCACTACACGAGGGATATGACTCAGAAAGAGTTTATCTCTACCTCTCATGTCAGCTCAGAGGATCAAACTGCAGATACCTTCACTAACGCTTTGCTCAGAGGACTGTTCCAAAAATGTCATCCAAGCTAAGCATGATTGGCATCTATGCTTCATCTTGAGGGGTAGTGTAGAGTTATATTTATGTCTTTATATTGCTTTCCTATTTTTCCGTTCTCTTGTCTATCATATGTAATTTACCCATAGATCTCTCCTCCATATAAGAGAGCTTATGATTCAAAGAATAAAACAAGTTTTTATTATTTTCCAACAGTCTTGAATGGACAACCAAGGTCAGTGGGAGGCGAGAATAACGACATGTTGCAGCTTGGTAAAGAGGGCATAATAACTATAAACCCTCGAGGGTTGGGAGATCCCATAGTCGATGAACCCATGTTGTACCCAAAAAGGACAGATTCTTCTTAGCAGCAAGGACGAGTGATGGTGCAGCGGTTGCTACTAAGATCAGAAAAGGAGCAGTGGGCGTTCTTGCAAGTGAGGAGGGGAAGAGATGCACGATTATAAAGACGCAATCACCAACAATGTCTCCATCGTGCACGAGACCATTCCCTCCGCCCACTCTCCCACAAGACCAGCATTAGACCCTCCTATCCCATGAATTCATGCTCCCTCCTCCCATCCACGAAGTAGCCTACAGTGCCAACTTCGATTTCTTGGACTTTGGCCTACTTCCATGGGAACTCTATCTACTTTGCAATAAGGTCAACGTAGTGCACACTACAACAATTAGGATCAGAGTGTCGGGGTTGCTTATGGGCAAGGAGGGGGCGAGGGAAGTGCGAACATGAAGGGGTCCATTGGCTATAGGGAGGGGAAGGAGAAGGAAGTTGTTCTTCGATGTTGATCGTCATAGCATTGCCTTTGTAACAACAAAAAAATAAATGGCAAAAATAGCAAAGACTTCTCCCTCCACAGGTAGGTCAGCTACATAGATTCTTGCTCAGGACATTAAATAAATAAATAAAAGAATGAAAGGGAGGATGTGTTTTCATACATTAAGGAGGTTATGTGGCAACTTACATGGGACATATACATGGCTCGTGGCATGTTTAGCACAAGAAGGAGGTTATGTGTGGACATGGGATGCATGTGTCTCTCCCATTTTGCTATAAATAGGCGCTTATAGGGGATTGCATTCCATTGCAAGTTGAAAGAGGAAGAGACAGAGAAGGAGGGAGAACGAAAGAGCGAGAGAAAGGTAGACAAAGTGAGAGAGAGAGTGAGAGAGAGAGAGAGATGGAGGGAGAAAGAGAAAGAGATAGAGGAAAGACTATAAAAAGAAAGGAGCAACTAACTACGTTATGTATAAATAGGTATGCTTATTTGTTGTCATACAATTGTTATGTTTATTCCATAAATAAAATTATGTTAATTTGAAAAAAAATTACTATGACAAAATAGTTCACATTATTATGCTCACATAATTGCTTAAATTCAAATAGATGTGATCTGTTAAACATCGACCTTGACGTGCATTTCAATTTATGTTAACATCATGTTGGCCTCGAAAATTTCTGATATATGCATAAATAATGATGGTATAATTAAACCATATTTATTACTACAACATGATTGATAATAAATAAATTGTATTTTGACATCTAAACGTATATACTAATTCATAAAAGTGATGCTGAGATCATTAGAAATGGGTTGAGGGTATTATTGTATATATAAAGGTAAAAAGGAGTATACATATCTTAGCATTACATATTCATAAATATATACAGTGTAAATGGATAAATACTAATTTAGTTTTATTTTATGAAATTTATGAATTTTCTTGATTAATTATCATCAAGTTAAGCCATGATCTAAAGAATAAAATTGAAATAAAGTATCATAAGGAATGACACCTTCACGACACATAGACTTTAGTGTTCTACCAAGGTAGGAGCCACCTCTACAATCTATTATGTTAGGTTCTAATAGATGTTATAGGCCTAAAAGGCAACGTCTTACAAGGATGGTTCGGTAGAATCTCGTGGAAAGTCCATAAATAACTCACTTGTTCCAGTCATCATTTTATTGAAGTGATTGATTGACCATCGTGCCAGTGGTAAGTAAAATTGACCCTACTCAAAGATAAGGGTTAAAGATTGAGAGCATGATTATGATATGACAATACATTTGTTAAAAGCACACAAGCTCCGCAACTGATTGATTGCCACTCTCTCTCTCTCGGTAGATTGCAGTTAGATGTAAGGTCTCCCTGAAGGAGGGGGGATAGTCTCAGAGGTCCCTTCCTTTGTGCTCTGCTTTCTTCAGCGCTTTTCTGAACTATTTCTTTGTTCTCAACTTCGTCACATCCTTCAATTTTCTCAGTTCTGCCCGAAAAGTCACATCAGCAAAAATTTAATAATAAATATAGTTATTACTGTATAAGATTAATTGTTCATTACACATTCTTTCTTTTGAAGATACACATGTTGCCAAACAAATGAAATTTTGTTAAGTTATACTGCTATTGTCAACCTTGTCTTGAATTATATCAAGTCAAATTTTAATGTCATTATATATTTATTTCATACTAAGCTATTTTGCTTGCGAGCATTTTACCGCTCATGCAGTTTGTCTTGTTGCAGAAACACTCAAGGCCTAAGGTGGGAGAAACTCTTTAAGCGAGAAGAGCATAACTAAATATATCATTATTTATGCTAGTTCAAGTTTCCATTGTTGCTAGTTAATGTAATACATTGTAGTCATATGAGACTTTTATAAAAGTAATAAAAGTTATTTCATTTATGACCCTAGTTGTGAGTTTGAACTATGAATTTGATACTTGCAAGTAACACCTCAGACCCGACATGGCATTATCTACTGATTTCGTTGACCACCCAAATTTGAGGTCATTATAAGTGATATCAGAGCCAAAGTTCACTTAGGAACACTTATGATCCACTGACTTGGTTGATGAGATTGTACATCAATCATTGAACTTATATTTCTCTCATGATCATTAGGTGGGATCTAGATGTGAGATTAGATTTGCTGGTGGTGAGTTATAGAATTCTCAATATCATCAAATGCAATTTATGGCTGATATGGGACAATGACTTCGTGAAGAATGAGAACATTCTCAGATGGAACATGAATTAGCACGTGAGGAACAGGAGATGGCTCACAAGATATATGAGTATGAGAAGGGAGAAGGATCCACCTTAAGCAAATACTTACAACTTGATACTCCCAACTATAATGGGTAACTAGAATAATAGAGAGCAAAGCACTATATTAAGGAGATTAAATTGACCTTCAGTGCTCTAGATTGTTCATATAAAAAGAATGTGATATTCATCATATTTACGAGATAAAGCGAAAGACTGGTAGAAAACGTGCCAAGATATTTTTATTTTCCAAGATGAATAAACGGTTCCTTAGAAGGAGTTCATGAAGCATTTCAAGGATCACTTTATCCCTATGTGTGCTAGGGTAAAGAAGAGTTGAGAAGATATTGACTTGCAGTAAAAAGAATTGATTAGAGTGGGAAAGTAGGGAAAGGGATTTTGTGAAATCGAATACGTGATGGGATTGAGAATAGGCTTACAAGCAAAAGTTTTAGGAAGTGTGCTAGAAACACTTCCCAAGATAGTGAATGTAGCGGTAACAATTGACGAGGAACACTAACAAACTCAAAATCAACTAAAAAGGTAAGGTAAGGCAAGTGGAAGCGATAGTACTTTTCAAGACAATTTTCAAAGCCCTAACAAGAAGATGAGGCTTGTATTCTATGGCAGGAACTAATGAAACAAGGACAAACCCACAGAGATATCATATATCCTTATATGTCCTCATTGTGCAAAAAGACATCTCAAAAAATGTCTCCTGATCATCAGAACATGTCTGAAAATGTGGCTAGAAAGGCCACTTCATCCGTAATTGTCCATAGATCAAAGATGTTGGTGATAGGATGAAGGAATAGGAGTCGATAAAGAAATTCATGGGATGTATGTACTCTATCACAACTGAGCAAGCAGAAGCCCCTACAAGTGGTAGAAGGTGCCTTTTCTGTCTCAATTTTTATAGTTAGAGTTATTTATGATCCATGAGCTCCACATTTATTAATATCCAATATATCTGCTAGATTTCTTAACCTACAAACAACAGAAAGCCATTCGTATTGTATGTCGCTTCACCAGTCGATGAAATTAGCATGGTTGGGTCCTCTTGCACAAGACACCATTGAAATTGAAGATAAGATAGCAGTCGCAAGTCCAGTTCTTCCTGAAATGATAGATTATGATGTCGTTTTTTGAATGGATTGGCTCTATGAGAACTATGCACATATTCTTTGTAGGGAGAAGAAAGTCATACGTTGTAGGCCTCGTGAACCGGAAATTCTGATTAGAGGCTTGAAGAATCCCATAAAGCAAATATTTGTCTCCTTAATAAAGGCGCATCAGATGATGTCAAAGGGTTGCACGGTTTCCTTGCTAGTATGGTGAAAATAGATTTTTGCTGATTTCCATATATGATCTGCCCATAGTTTAGGAATACACTGATATATTTCTAGAAGATCCTCCTAGTTTACCTCCTTATGGAGAAATTAACTTCAGTATTGAATACATATCGAGGTCATCTCCTATATCCAGATCACCATATTGTATGGCTCTGATGGAGTTAGCATATTTAAAGAAACAACTAGATGAGCTTCTTGAAAAAGGTTTTATTCAGCATGGTGTCTCTCCTTGGGGAGCTCATGTGCTCTTTGTCGAGAAGAAATATGGGATTCTTAGACTCTACATTTACTATTAATCCCTGAGCTAGACTAACATCAAGAACAAGTACCCATTACCTCGAATATATAACCTATTCTGCCAATTACAATGGGATGCTATCTTCATAAAGATTGATTTAAGGCAAGTTATCATCCACTAAGAATTAAGGTAGAGGGTGTCTCACGACTTCCTTGATAAGTTTGTCATATTTTTTTCTCAATGACATTCTTATCTATTCCGAAGAAAAGGCACATCATGAGGAACATTTGAGGTTAGTATTAGAGACTTTAAGACATCACCATCTTCATGCTAAATTCTCGAAATACAAATTTTGGCTTGATAAGGTGATATTCCTTGGGCATGATATATCTAAAGATAGTATATGTATTTATCCATCAAAGGTTGAAGCTATTCTAACATGGAATCGGCCAAAGACAGACACGAAAGTGTGTAGCTTCTTGGAATTGGTCCGTTAGTATAGATGTTTCATTAGAGACTTCTCAAAGATACTTTACCTATGGCCAAATTAATGATGAAGGAAACTAAGTTTACATGGACCCCATAATGCGAAGAAGGTTTTCAAAAATAGTAGGCACCCTTTCTGTCTTAATTTTATGGCTAGAGTTATTTATGATCAAGGAGCTCCATATTCATTTATATCCATTAGATTTGCTAGACTTCTTAAACTGTAAACAACAAAAATACCATTCGTATTGTCTGTCTCTTCACAAATCTATGAAATTGGCATGGTTGGATCCTACTTGCATGAGATACCCATTAAGATTGAAGATAAGATGCCAGTTGCAAGTCTAGTCCTTCTTGAAACGACAAATTATGATGTCATTTTGGGAATGGATTGGCTCTATGAAAGCTATACACATGTTCTCTATATGGAGAATAAAGACATACTTTTGTAGGCCATGTGAACCTGAAATTCTGATTAGAGGCTTAAGGAAGCCCATCAAGTAAATCTTTATCTCCTTAATTATTACACATCAAATGATGTCAAAGGGTTGCACAAGTTTCGTTGCTAGTATGGTGAAGATAGACGCTTCGTAGATTTCTACATATAATCTGCCTATAGTCTAGGAATGCACTGATGTATTTCCAGAAGATCTTCCTAGTTGACCTCCTTCTAGATAAATTGACTTCAGTATTGAATACATATCGAGGTCATCTCCTATATCCAAACCAACATATCGTATGGCTCTGGCAGAATTAGCTTAAGAAACAACTAGATGAACTTCTTGAGAAAGGTTTTATTCAGCATGGTGTCTCTCCTTGGGGCGCTCTTGTTCTCTTTGTCAACAAGAAAGATGGGACTCTTAGTCTCTACATTGACTATCAAGCCTCGAACTATATTAACATCAAGAACAAGTTCCCATTACCTCGAATAGATGACCTATTCGACCAATTACAGAGGGCGCGGAACGTGTATTGTGCATGGGCGAGCGGGAGAGAAACGCGAGAGTGAGGAATGAGGTCGCAGGCAGTTGTGCAACCACTCGCGAGAAGCAACGGGTCGATGAGGAGATGGGGTGAGAGGTAGATGGAGGTGGTGCATGTTGTCCGATTCTTGCAGGGGTAGTTAGAGAGAGAGAGAGTGTGTGTGTGTGTGTGTGAGAGAGAGAGAGTTAGACGTAGGGAGATAAAGAGAGATGAAGGAGACCACGTGAGGTAGAGGGCGCAGGCCGCATGGCCTATATGGGAGGAGAGAGATAGAGCACGAGAGGGAAGAGAGAGAGAAAGAGAGAAAGATAGAGGGGAGAGGGGTAGAGAGAGAGAGAAAGGCGGAGGCAAGAGAGGGGGAATGAGGTGGCCATGTGGTGCGCAAGGGTGCAACCACGTCGTAGTCGGAATAATAAAAATTAAAACAAATAATAATAAGTAATAAATATAAATAAAATGTAATAAAATCAATGAATCGAAATAAATAAATAATAATAAATAAATAAAATACAATAAGTATATAATAATGTAATAAAATAAGTAATTAATGGGGTGACACATGACAACTCTAGGAGCAGCCATATGTCACTCCCAGAAAAATTGAAAATTAAATCAAAAAAAAACAAAAGATGTCAAATCAAAAAGTGGTCAACATGAAAGTTGCTCATCTTGGCGAGTTTACAACTTTTGTGAAGGACTAAAAATCAAAAGATGTCATCTGTACCAAAAAGTATTTTGAGGGGTACCCTATATGTATAAAATACTGCATTTTTATCTTTTGTGGATTTTTTAGCATTTTTAAAATAAGATAAAAATCAATAAAAAAATTAGATAAAATATAAAACAAAAATTTACAAACTAATCTAATTTTCTGAATTTTTAATAATTAAGAAAATAAAAAAATAAATAAAGGGGTAGTTTGGTCAATATATATAATACGATCCCAAAATCCAAGTTTCACATATGAACTCCGATGCTTTTGAAGTTGGTATTATTTTGAAGGTAGTTGAATGTAAATTAATTCAAAAGTGAGTAGGGGTCTATAGGAGACACGCATTCGCGCTACAATCGAGAGACGAAAATATCATTTCCGTGTGAGAGAAGATCCCGAGGGAACATCCTTGGAGGTAACGCTAAATACCCCCTCTTGCTCTTGGTTTCCACATACTTTTGACCCTATATTCTTAAACATCTCTAGAGCTTTATGTGTTCCTTGTAGCATGATTATGATATTATTGTCGGGGCCACATGTCACGAACTATTTTTCGTTAATAATATTCCCTCGATTTTTTTGCGTGCCTTGGTACATAGACTAATAAAACAAGATTTTCGTAACGATGTCCCCTTCCATCCATGTTATTGGTTTCTACACGATTTTTACACCTCCGTGCTTGAACATAGTTAAAACCTCATATGTCCATGGTATAATTTGTATATATGAATGTTCTGTGATTTGTACGTAAACATCTCTTTGGAAAGAAAAAGATTACTTGAATCAACTTATCGCAAATATCGGTTATCGTATGGGATAATACCGTAATGGGTAGACGTTGATTTTTTTTGGGTCGATGCTTTGTAGATACAACAAAAAAAACCATTCTTTTTACAGGATAAATCGTATACATCTTGAATGAAGGTTGATCATTCTTAGTGTTTCATATAAATCCTTCAATTAGCAAATACAATGATCTGTGTATTGTGGTTTAGTATGGGACAAAGAAATCATATATAACTCCACTATTAGAGTTATACGGGACTAATTACCTATGTATGAGTAGACAACAGAGTCATGCCTTGCCGTTGTATTTTGATAGTAACAATGATATATTAATGGATGGATTTTATGGTGAAAAAGAGGGTCTCATCTATTTCAACGACATAAATACAATAGGACCGTTACTTTTGTCTGTTAATATTCTGCGTTTGTTTTGAAAACGTAAGTATACATTTCTTTTATAAAGTCTAAGATAATAACACCCCATAACTACTATAAACTCTGATCATTCATTTTCTGATAAGAATCCAATCTATGAAATCATAAGCACTAAAAGAGCTACTCCACCTATTTTCATATAAACTAAAATGCATGTTATTAACCAGTCTATTGATACCATATTATGTGAAACTATTCTGACCTGCTAATATAATTATCAACCAATACATAATTTATGGTTAACATTTGCATTCGAATAATAATGGAGAGTTGAATATTGATAATTGATCATCAAGCCGTAACAGTAAACCAAAATCATGTCTATTTTTATTCAACAATAATATTTGTTGTCTTAGGCATTTGTCTTAATAGATGGTCCGTAGGAATCGAAAATACACCATTTATACTCATTCCATAGATTCTTGAATAAATAGATATAAAACATGACAATCAAAAATATGAAACCATGTTATATGATTAGGAAAGTTAGTATTGAGTCATGATCAATAAACAATATATCATTATTGCATGGGAACTCAAATTTGCAACAAGTCATTGCAATGGTGTTCATGACGAATATAAATTTGTGAAGGAATAATCATGGTGATCGGGTAGATGGAGGTAGACACCTCAAAGAATTGGGCATGAACCCTTGAGCCCTGGGTAGATGCCTTGAAGGTCGCGACCCCAACGGACGAGTTGGGTGATGCGTTGCACCTAGCTGCCCGGTAGCATCCGGAGTCGCTCGACGAAATAGGTATGTGGCACGGTTGGTGTTATTGGTTTCTCACTTATATATGATTTTAAGACTCGTTTTAAAATTATATGTGGCCGCATCAAATTTTATTTCGAGTATTATCATCGTGAGAAGTGTTCCAAGATGTAGTTTGAAGTTGGAGAGTTTGAGGTTTAGATCTTTTCTTGTTCTAGTTGGACATAGATACTTGAAGGTTTATCCTAGATGACAAACAAGTTCCCGCGTAGCGGAGACCTGCGAGTCGCGTACTTGCGTGTGCTAAAATAATATTAGAAATGATAAATGACCAGATGTCGGAAATTTTTTATACCGTTTGGACTCTAACCAACTTGTCGAAATATCAAGATCATTGTGCTAGTGCTTAAATGATTTTTTTATAAATAACTAAAATAAATGAGATCGAATGTAATTAGAATGACTTGGTGTTCTTTCTAAATTTTTACAATACATCCATATGCCATTAAAAAAAGTTGAGTATACATTCTTTTCTTACCCCTACATTAGCCATTATAGTGTTTGTCTTGTTACTGGGCAATTGCTCATGACGTTACCCTCATGTGAACCCAACAGGTGTACCTAAGCAGCAGCCGCCACACTAGCGGTCTTTTGAGGAGATCAGACCTTGTACGTCATACTTGCACCAAACGGGGTGCGTTCTACTTAGAGTAACTTATTTACTTCCGCATTATTTTATGTTATTATTGAGAGACATTGTAGTGAGATTTGTGGAGAGCTTTTTCTGCAAAATTTAAGATCACATGATGTATCTCATTCTATGGACATGGACTTGATGATTAGTATCAATGAGAATGGATGCAGTGTTTTATTTTTATTTTTTTAATATTATTCTCCAATCGTTATATATATTTCAAATGTTGATCTAATGTGCACAAGATAGTTTGCTGAGTATCATGGATCGTGGGCGTATTTAGATCGTAGGTCCGACGTTCCCGTCCGGTTCGTTTCGATAGCCGGAGGGACGGGGCGTCACACTGAGTTCCTGAAAAAAAGTGCAAGAATGGGCACAATCACTAATCTTTCCTTCAATGTCTTGAAGGGTTGCTCACATGAATCGACCCAAATAAAAGGAACTCCCTTCTGTATCAATTGTGTTAAGGGAAGAATTACTCGGGAAAAATCACTGATGAAGCATCTGTAATAGCCCGCTAGTCCAAGAAAACTACAAATTTGAGTGAATGTCTTGGGTTGCTCCCAAGACATAACTGCCCCAATCTTCGCAGGATTAACTGCGATACCTGCTCCATAAAACGGATGCCCAAGAAATGAGGATAACCAGAACTCATACTTGCTCAGTTTCACACACAACTTGTGTTCTCGAAGTGTGTCCATGACTATCTTCAGATCATTTGCAAGATCCCATTCATACCGAGAATATATCAACACATCATCGATTGACACCACCATAAATTTGTCCAAGTATGGACGAAAAATCTTGTTAATCTTATCCATGAATTCTACAAGGCCATTTGTGATCCCAAATGGCATCACAACAGACTCGTAGTGCCCATATCGAGTCCTGAAAGTTGTCTTTGGAATACATGATTCTCAAATCCTTAGTCAATGGTAGCCTGATCTAAGATTGATATTCGAAAACGTCGAAGATCCCTGTAATATATTAAATAAGTCATCAATGTGAGGAAAGGGATAACGGTTCTTCACCATTCTCATGTTAAGTTGTCGGTAATCGATGCATAATCTCATCGATCCATCCTTCTTCCAGACAAGAAGGATGGGAGTACCCCAAGGTGAAGTGATTAACCTCACAAAATCCAAGTCAAGTAACTCATGTAACTGCAACTTCAACTCCCTTAACTCAGCTGGTGCCATGCATTAGGGATCCATCAAGATCGGTTGTGTATCTGGTAGTAACGTGATCTTGAACTCAATCTCTCTCTCTCTCTCTTAGGTGGTAAACCCGGTAAATCATCAAGAAACACATCATGGTAGTCTGACACCACCCTAATGTACTTGGTCATTGGCTCTCTATCATATATCTCTCAAACAAAGGCCATAATTGTGTCACATCCCTGATCAACAAGTCACCAAGTTCTCAACACTGAAATGTATTCCATTTTGGAGTTACTCAAAAGTGAACTTGGGTAAGTCTTGAATTTTGAAGAAAATGGTCTTCCTAAAGTAATCAACTAAGGCATGATGAGTTGACAACCACTCCTTGCCCAAATTAAGGTCAAACTCATCGAGATGTAGTAAGAGACAATATGCGATCATATTGTGACTGCCAATCAACACTGGTAAACATTTGATAATCAATTTAATGTTGAACAACTAGCCACCTGGTCATGTATGTGATATAGAGAATCTAGGGCATCTGCAACTCTATCTACTAAAGTTAGTAATCTCAAAGCATTGAATGCATGTGTCGCTCTAGAGTTAAATAAAACATGGAAAGAACAACTCAAAATCGAGGCCATACATTTCACCATAGTAGTTGATGATCATGTATTTTTCTCTTCCCGGGATAAGATATATAAATTTATTGCAAAAAGTGACAAATGTGGTTGTTGAATTAGAATGTCATTCTTTCCCTTCTCATACCCGCGAAAAGTTGGAGGACTGCCGCTATCCCACAACTTAATGCGATTGAATTTTAATAATGCGAATGTGTGTAGCAGGGTATCACTGCTCTGATACCAAACCGTGAAGCCCCAAGATCCGGGTTACCGTTTACATGTCATTTGCAATATTATATTCACTATTGGTCGCATTAGGTTAGTGAAAAATGAGAGAAAAGTTTTTGTTGTTTGTTTGACATTCACAATAATGATAAATAACCACATAACTAATAAGTGTCACCAAGAGATATTTGCATTAATTTCCATATATATATTTACATATGTCAAAAGAAACTAGCATCATGTACACGTATCAAAAAATGCAGAAGAAGAGAAAGGAAAAAACATTTACATTATCATATACAAAACTATGACATGTGTATCGTCGAAAGTAACTGTGAAAGCTCATGGTCCAGCTGTCAATCTACTGAGTCGCAGGAGCCTTGCTTGCCATTCACATTAGGAAGAAAAGGATGTCAACAAAGATTGAGTACTATGCAATTTATTAAAAACAAAACATGTATTTCAGTGATTTCAAAAGAAAACAAGTAGATAGGTGTTGACATGTAAATTTGTAACTACTTACGTAGAAGTTGACTTTAAAGTTGTTATATATATATATATATATGATTTCTCTTTTTCACTCACCGCCTTAACTATTCCCATTTAATGTTCTTATTTAATTAAAATATCTATACTTAAGTAAATATCATTTATTATTTATAAGACACGTTGACAAATCTTAGAAGATATAGATGAAGTGTTTCATATTCTGATATTAGGCCTTATCTAATTTCTTAAGCTCAGTGGATAGTTTGTGGTATTGATTCGGGTGAGATCACATTATGATTCTAAGGGAGGCAAGATGCCTTAGGGTTGTGCGTGCCTCCGTAGGCATGTGGTGGAGTATAATGCATCCTAACAAAGTCCCCAACATGTCCACTAGCTTCACCTAACAACCTGTAGTAGTAACTCTCATTCTAGTATAGAAGATTTATGTGCCACGATCCTTTATTCCTTTCTATTGTTGTGAAATATCATATGTAATGATCTTATTAAATATTTATGATTGGGGATTGATGATCAATGATTTGGTAATTTCTAGGATCAAATTTCTTTCCTTGCCAGCACCTATTGGTGGAACTGTAACCACAACTCAACTCCATATTACAATGATGTTTTCTTCGTCAGTTCCTACTAGCGGAGTGATGAATACACATTTCATCATCTTTATTCTATCATTTTGACACCAAAAACCCTAGCAAATGCCTGTAAATAGCATTAAATAGAGCATTTTAGCATTCAAGCATGTACCTGTAAATAGTGTATAAAATACTGTAATTAAAGCCAAAATTATAGAATAAACAAAAAGAAGAAAAAGAATAAAATATTGCAGATATTTTAGGACCCGAAACCCCGAGACCTAGGCATCTTGATGAATAGGTCGACAAGGAATAAAGTAGGGGGAGATAAGGGCCAAAATACAATACAAATACCTATTCTTTTTATTCATTCTTTATTCATTTTGGGACCTATTTTTGGTTCCACTTTTTATACCTCAAATAAAGAAACTTTGTACATGAAAGTTGTAGATAATTAAATAAAGAAAAATATAAAATTGATTTCACTCAAAAGTAATATACAGATAAAAAGTTATGGTCTGAATAAAAATTCAGAATCCCAACTTCCCAGACCCGTATCTCACAAATAAAAACTCCAAATGAATCAAACTCACCTTTAATTGTATATAACTCACAATAATCTATTTAATGGTAGTGGTTTCGTACTTGGCGGAGCTACGGTTTGAAAGTTGAGTTTTGGACCCACATTGTACAATTGTACTGATTAAAATATTCAATTTATTATTTGTTCATTATGTTTGTATTTTTATATTTTTATAATTTTGTAAATATTCCTTATAATAATTTTGTATATTAAAATAAGAATAAAAATGCAAAGAAAGATCAAATTAAAAATACTTATAAATGCAATACATAGGTATTATACCTATGTACATACTTATACAATACCTATTTATATTTTATAAAGTGTATAAAATACATCAGAAAAATAAAATAAGAATAGATTTAAGTATATAAAAGTATTCTATAAATTTATAAAATAATACAAAAAAATAAAGAAATTAAAATACACAAAATAAAAATAAAGTAATAAAATATATAGGTAATATACCTATAAAGGGCATAATAGGCAACTTGTAAAAATATACCTCATAAAAATAATTAAAAATTACCATAAAATAATTTATAAAATAATAAACATTTTTCATTTAATAATAAAATTTAGTTAATTCATTTGATATTTTTAATTTATTTTATAAGGATTTTTGCCACGGAATTTTCTGGTTGGTCTACGTGGACCAACCAGAGGGCTCCGCTGGTTGACCTCGGTCAACTCTCTGACCGAGGTCTGAACCTGGTCAGACTGTGGTTTTTGGCCAACTTCACCCTTTTTTCGAGGTCACCTCTTTCATCAAAACATGAAACACTCTTCACGACTTTTGTAGCCCTTCCATCAAGGATGCCGGCCCAAGCTTCATCTTGGGTAGCGGATCATCGACGCACCTGTGGTGCCTCGTTCTTTGAGCCTGTTCACCATCTTTCAAATCAACCCGCCCAGTCTTCCCCTTCCTCTTTAGACCGCCTTTGGCCAGAGCTGAGACATCCGAGGAATAGCTTGGGATCCCGGTGACAGGGGGTTGATCTCCGACCTCGTCGAGGTGCAGAGGAGGGCCGAGGCGCGTCCCAGCCATCTCCGGCGGCCACGCCGCCGTGAGGTATCCAACCTCGGGTCTACAGCCCTTGAGGTCCGTGTTATTTCTTTTTCTTGTTTGCCTTAGTTTCCTGGTAGTCATAGCTTCGATTCCCTGCATTCCATTTGGCTTCCAACTCATCGGATCATCCAATCCACTCCCTCGCCGGAGCTTGCTCCGGCGAGCCACCATTGAACACTTCACATTCACTCACGCGCGTACTTGTTTGATCTACCCTGTTTGCTCCCTGTGTTCGAACTCTCTACGTACTTGCTTGCTATATACCATTTATGTAGAGTTAAAAATAAATTTTAACTTCTCATTGCTTGTCATTGTTTGATATCTATAGTGTGGGTTAATTGTTGATTAATTAGGGATTTTTAGCGGTCACCGCAACGACCCTTGTATTCCCGCTTTGTGTGGAATACTAGACCGTTGGAAATCCCTAGTTATCAAATGGCGCCGTTGCCGGGGAGCAACAACACGTAGATCATTTTCTTGCTTTGTGATTGTGATACTTGTCTATATTTTTGCCTTCTTTATTTGCTTATTTATTTGATATCATTGTTTGACTTGTCTAACCACTCTCCTTGTTTGGATTTTGTGCGAGGTACGCGGATCGAGGGAGGAGCTCCTCTTTAGAGCACTGGCACACCTACGTGAGGCAGCGTTGACCTAGCACAAAGGAAGACTTGGAGTGTCCGAAGACAAATTTTGAGCATTTTATTTCACTGCATTTACTTGTGTAATTTGTGTGTGAGAGAGATTATTTATTTGTAATAATACAGGTACATAGGACTTTGGACTTTCGGGCCCAATTTCCAAGTGTTTGAACACTTGGGGGCTCACCACGGATTTTACGGTTTTCATCGCATTTTTTCCCTTTGTTTTCTCGGTTTTGTTTTCTTTATTTTGTGTGATTGATCCCCTAGTTTTAGGATTGCTTGCGGTAGATTAAGGCCAAACACCTAATATATCTTGCATGTACCTATAGCCGCGTTTGGACTTAGTCAAATTTAAACAGTCGCATCATCATCTTCGAGCCTACGCGCCGCGAGCCCACCCCATCAAGCGCTACTCCTGAACTCGACTTGTCGAGAAGAGGAGGGGTGAGTCTAGACCAGACTTTTTGGATTGAGGATCGGTGACCGACTTGTGGTTCTTCACGATAATAGCAATTTCTGAAACTTAGGGCGATTTCATCGGCTTGCATTTGCATATAGTTAGGTTTCAATTCTGCTGAGCATCCTTGCATGTAGAGTGCTGGAAGCAAGGTGAGCATTTATGCTTTAGCATTCATCATTGTTTGCCGCTTGCATTGCTTTTCCGAGTCTCCCTCTGATTTTGCCAACCTAGGAGCTTAAAGGAATTGAATCCCCGTTAGGATCGTGCATTTTTATTAAAAATCAAAAAAAGTGATAATCAATAAAATTGGGACTGTTTATATTACTTGACCCTAAAAACCACTAAAAAGAAAAACTTGTATTGGGGCGAGTAATCCCCTTATTGTCTTCGCTTTTACTTGCTCGCGCACACGCTAAGGATTAATGCCCAAATCCCATTGAGCCCCTAAGTGTTTGTGCAACTTCTTGACTTCTCACGTAACTCTAAAACAGACAAGATAAAAAGATCGATTTTTCGGTCTCTACCGAGTTGAGTAGGTGACTTGAGGGCTTGATTGATTAATTTTTGCTTGTGATTGTTTTGTGTGCATACTCGATCACTCTGCGCATTTGCACCTTTTTCTCACATCTCTTGACTTGACCGTCGTGCTCTCCCGATCATTTTTCTCTTGTTTCAAGATGGATCGCTGGAGCGATTTTTATCCGGATTTTGCGTATTCCTCGTACCCTCCAGCCGGGCCACCTCCCTTTTATCAGGAGGATCCTCCTCCTACTTTTTCTGACTTTTGTACATATCCGCCTCAGCCACAGTATCACGACTAGGACTTCTACCCACCTCCACCTCCACCCGTATATTATCCACCTCCACTTTCGCATCCACCCGAGTCTGACCTGTTGGAGTCACCTCCCTCGATCTCCATGAGTGACATGTTGATCCTGATGATAGAGCACACTGATTTGATGAAAGATAATCTTGCCATGTTGAGAGAATATAAGAATAGTATTCTATTCAGCAAGGCTATGGATTCAATTGTGGGTGATCAAGGGAGCTTGCAATCACCAAAAATACAAAAAAATGAGAAAAGCATAAAAACACAAAAAGATATTGGGAGTCACACGATCGAGCCACGTTGTGAGGAGAGGGACCAATTTTCCAATCATTTGACCACACATCCACTCACTTCTTGTCCCATCTCCAACCCCGAGGGTGCCTATGTACAGACTGCTCTAGGCACTCCTCATGTACATGCTGATTCCGACTTCCTCCCTTGTATGGAGGAGGTCCAAAAATTCAAAAAAATGCTGTCTGAACCCGAAGTGGTGGCCACTATTCATGAGATCATCCAAGTCCCACTTCAGCAGGCCATGACCCAATTATCTGCTCCTCTTCCCAAGAAGAGAAAGCGGAGGAGCAGATCTGAGCGTCACATTCTGACCATGGCCACTGCCCACGCCATCACACACTGCCCCATTCTTAGGAAGAAGAACACAGCTACACCTTTCATCACTTGCACCATCTCTGACTATACTTGTGATCACACTCTCCTAAACGGTGTTGCGTCTATTAACATATTACCCTTCTCGCTGGTACAATCTCTTCACTTAGGGCCTCTCAAGAAAACCAGGATGATCGTTCATTTTGTTGATGGATCTATTAAGAGGTCGAAGGGTATCCTTGAAAACACCGTCATTTCTATTCAGGGCACGAGCCACCATGTTGATTTTGTCGTGTTGCCCATGGAGACCTCCACAGGGGAGCCGTCTCCAATCATCCTGGGACGACCATTCCTCGCCTCTGCGAAGGTCGTTATCGACCATGGATCAGGAGAGATTCGCTTCCGTCCTGTTGAGGAGAGCGAAGTGGCAATCACCGCACCCACAGTTGACTAGAGACCTGCACTTGATGCACCTTCACCGATTATAGCTGACTCCGAGGCCTGTGGCCGACCTGATGCTACTAGAGATATTTGCTCAGAGACCCCTGATGAGACCTGAAGGATCCCCCAAAAGGGGAGGAAATCGGAAAGCATAGACCTCGCAGTTCCTCCTCCTGATGTGTGGCGATGTGTTGATGAAATCCAAAGTATCTACGTGATTGATCCAATTGAGCGGAGGGCAGATACCAAGATTAGACAGGATGGACCTGGTTTGACTACTTCCACTGATAAGTCCGTTCCTGGTCACTCAAAAGTAAAGATGATTGAGGTCGGTTATGATGCTGCCATTTATTTTGATAGATTCAGGCCTCTTGTTGAAGACAATGATTCAGGTGAGACTCTTGAGGACGATATGAGTTCGTATACTTCCACTGATGATTTCGTTCCTTTTGATTTTGACCTGGACGACCCCTCGCAGGACGACTCCGAATACACTTCTTTCGAGGATAATGAGTTTGTCCCATTTCACTTTGACATCGACGAGACTTCCAAGGCCAGACCTTACCACATTTCTCCCACTCACCTGTCTGCACCTTCACACCATAGGACCACCAAGGGAGAACCTAGCCATATTGCTTCCATTGATCAGTTCATCCCTTTCCGTTTTGATTCCACTGAGGGCCTTCACCGTGTCGACCCTGATCGGCATCCGTCCACTGTGGACCCCGATGTCGACCTGCACCACACTAGATCTATCCCTCAACGGTCTCGCAAGAGGGTTAGCTTTCTGCCTTCTTGATCATGTGCCTATATCCATCTCTGTTGTATATTCACTTTTGTTCATCTTCGTCTCTCTCCCGTTTTGCTCATCCACCCATCCTCGTATTTGCCTTTCTTAGGACGTACTTTGTCCTAAGTATAGGGGGTGGATGAGCCGAGTGTTCATTCTTCGTTCCGTGTCATCACTCCTGTTGTTGCCTATACTTGGGGCTTCTTTTACCCTAAGTATAGGGGGAGTGGTGTGTAAATTCTCACGATCTCTTCTCCCATCTTCTGCTCTCCTTTCTTCTTTTCTTCCTTTCTTCTTTTCCTCTTCTATTGTCTTTATCTATCAAAAAGGTGTCGCCCCTTGTAGACAATTTTCTATACTTAGGATGTACTTTGTCCTAAGTATAGGGGGGTGTGCACCCCGAGTATTTCCATTCTTTGATCCTCTCCATTGTCTCCTCTTCTTGTCTATACTTAGGGATATCTTACCCTAAGTATAGGGGGAGACAATCTGAGTACGATCTGTTCATTCCCGCCCTTGACCCTCCCTGCTTTGTGTACAGTCTGCTATACTTAGGATTAGTTGATCCTAAGTATAGGGGGGACGGTCGACTTCTCATTGGTTTATTCATTCATCTCTTATTTCTTTATTCTTTAGACGTGCCTATACTTAGTACGAGTTATGTCTTCTCTTTTCTCTCTGATCTATGAGGACATAGCTCAAGCTAAGTATAGGGGGGGTCGTATATACTGTGTATATACTTTAGCCATAACTCGTACTTTCGTATTTTCTTAATAGTAAGGCTAATAATTCTATAAAATTCATTAAAATCCCTAATAAAAAGGTCATTATTCCTCAAATACTTTTTGTAATTACTGATTAATAAATCAGGTGAAAATATTTTTTGCAAAATGTTTGAAATATAGTTTGAAAATCTTTTTGAAAAATCTTTTGAAAACTATTTGTAAAACATTTTGTTACATGTTTTCAACCTTTGTAAAAATATTTTGATTGTAAAATTTATTTTCTTTATGTGAAATAAAATGTTTGAAAAACGATTTGCAAATGGTTTGAAAAATGGTTGCAAAAATATTTGAAAAATCTATACATACTGTTTAGAATACCTTTGCAAAATGATTTTCAAATGTGTGTACATGTTTGTAAAATGATTGTAAAAATTATTTTGGACTATAGTTTTCAAAATTGTTTCAAAAACCTGTGTCAAATAAGTTTGAGGAATATGTACATCACACCAAAATCCACTGTATATATGTATAAAATTGATCACTTACCCATGTAAATTCTTAAAATCCACTTCTTGTATACATAAGAAGCACTCCCGTGTAAATATGTTAACCTAGCTTTTAGCCAAAATCTTTTGTTTTCAAAAATCCCAAAAACATTTGCAAAATTAAAATCCAAAAACATTTTAAAAATCTTTTTGAAAAATCTAAAAAAATGCATATGCATCATCATCACCATCTTTTCAAAAATCCATAATCTTTGAAAATTGCATCACAAAAATATTTTCTGCATATCATTTGCATAGCATGAGCAATTTTTCGGATCGAGTTTTATAGTTGAACAAGTCTAAGTAAAATCCGGAGATTGGAGCTTGGTTGAACCTTAAATCTTCCTAATTAACAGGAACCTTATAGGAATTGGGATTGAGGTACTTCAGGTCCAGTTGACTTAATTCTTTGAGGATCACGAGACTTGGTTCAATGGATTCTTGACTGCCTAAATAGAGTATTTCGAAGCACACGCACGACTCTTGTTGATAATGACCTAACTTGGACACTTGCACCTTTCACATGGCTCAACTCAGTTGGAGTGGTGAGGGGATTGGATTTGCCGGTATGAGACGCACACAGGTGGAAACACGTGTCCTCCTCTAGGGAGGGAAGTGCGCCCCAACCCATCCAGTAATGATGAGTTTCGAGGATAGGAGATCTTGGGTTGCAATAAAGCTTCAAAAGAGGGATAGTCTACTGGCTCAAGAGGAAAAACTCCCTATGTAAATGTTGTTGTGCATAGTATTCAAAAAAATGCAAAAGGAAAAACTCCAAAAAAGTGGACAGGCCTGTACACAAATAAAAATGCCTGCCGGAGTGTACATATGTTGTAAAGTCAAATAAGCAAGCTTGAGCTTCAAAGTCAAATCATGTGAGCCTGCAGCCCGATGACTTGACTACACTGGTCTTGCATCCTAGGATAGGTAGCAACATTGGCTACCGTTCATTCTTCTCTTCACCCCCTCCTCTTGGGCTGGTTGCTGATGAATACCCATTCATCACTCTTTATTCTTCTATTTTAGCTACAAAAACCTTTTCAAATACATGTAGATATGTGTAAATACAAATAATTACCAAAAGCATGCATTGTGTAAAAACCTATAATTAGCATGTTTTTGTGCACAAAATAAAAGAATAAAGAGCAAAAAGAAAAAGAGGGAAATATTTAGAATAAATATTGAGCAACCTAACCCAAGGGAGGGCTCAGCATGGGCCTGACCGCATAAAAGCCAAAGTAGAGGGAGATAGGAGCTCATGTGTACATATTTGTAAATTAATAAAAACTATATATTTTCCTCACCCAAAAATATGTTGTAAATATTTGTGTATATTCTATTAAAAACAAAATAAAAAGATAAAAAAATCAAAAAAAAAGCCAAAAATACCCCTTCACCATGTGTATAGACCACACTCTTGTATTTATTTAACCCTATAAATAAATTCATTTATTTTCTAAACTTTTTGTAAATATTCTATATTACCTTTTGTAAATAAAATAAATAAAAAGAAACAAAACAAAAATCAAATAAAAATCACAAAATCAAAAATACAAAAAATACATTGTATTTATACCATGTATATAAATACATTCAACCATTCATTTCACCCTTGTATATAAGTAATAAAAATAAAATAAAAATATTCTTTTATTCCATATTTTATCTTGTAAATAAATAAAATACAAAATGAGCATAAAAACACATAAAAATAACAAATAAAAAATCAAAAATAAAAATTCATGTAGTGTACATATACCTATATATAGAGCTAACCTATTTTTATTTCCAAAAATTAAATAAAAATCACCAAAAAATAGAAAAAAATAAAAGAAAAATATTTCATGTTTTAAGTTTTTCCTAATTCGACCTATTTCTACCCTAAAAAAATAAAACAAAAATCGCCTACACGTGGCCGCTCCTGATTGGGCCACGGGGGAATGTTGACCCCAGTCAACTCCCCCGCGCCTCCTTCCTTTTCTGGCCAACGCGCGCCGCGCCTTCTTCCCCGAATTTTCCCACGCGCTCCAGGCTGTCTCCCACTCAACCCCCGCGCCCATATTCTTCGCCGCACATCCCTCTCCCTCGCCCGATCCTTCGCCATCGAATCTACACTTTCCATCGCCGTCCCCACTCAACCCTAGACGCCCCTGTCACTCTATATAGCCATCACCTCCGCCGCCTCCGCGCCGCATCTTTGGCCCTTCTCTTCCTTCCCCGTGACCTCCATTGGCTCCGCCTGAGTGACAGCGAGCGTTAGCCCTTGTTGCAGTGAGGCGAGGACGTGAATCCATCGATCCGGCGTAACCTCGCCGTCCTTGCTCCGCCGCCGCGTCGAGCACCGAGCTTCAGGCCTTGACGTCCTTCGAAGCTACGACCCGGAGATAGCCCATCTCTAGCACAGTCTACTTCAGCCATCAGGTAACCTTAGTTCTTTCCCATTTAGCGTAATTTCCGATTTCCCCCAATTCCGACCTCCGACGCATATCTCCGATTCCGGCCACTCCGATTACCCATCTTCCAATCCGACCCGATCAGCACCTTCGCAACCTCCTCACGCACCTTCTACGCCATTTCACTCAACCCAGATCGCACAGGATCTGGGATTCGAGCTCCCTCGCCGTCGCTTCGCCGGAGCTCGTTCGCCACGCACCACCGTCCACCTTCATCCCGCCTTCTTGGGTCGAGGCACTTTGCCCTCGACCCGCGAAGCTTCTGAACGCTTTTGCAGGTCAAGAGGAGGCCGTCTGAGGCTTCCCAACTTCAGCCAGGAGCTTCGAGCCGATAGGCCTCGCCGGAGCCCCTCCAGGGCTCGGTTGGGTCCTTGGCCACCCGCCGCAGCTGCGCAACTTCACGCCGGAGCTTCTCCGACCTTCAGGCGCAGCAGAGGAGACCGGAGGCACCTTCACGAGGCCGGCGAAGTTCGCCGGCCATCAGTTCTTCGAGGACCTTCCAGAGCCGTCCGATGAGGTCCTCGCTCCAGATCTAATCCTGAGCGTCCATCCTTGGAGGAGCAGTAGCCGTTGATCTATCTGAGGATCCCATCTGGGCCGTTGAGCAGCGAGGTTAAGCCACGACGTCTCTCAGCCGTCCGATTACACACGTGGGTGAACCTCGACCACCCGATCTGAGCTCGGTTGCCTTCGAAGAGCCACATCGCATCTGCACCGTCCGATCAACCACGTGGACGCACGCCAGCCGTCGGATCAGCCCAGCGCTTCCATAGTCAAGGGCGCGTTTGTTCTCCGCCGTCCGATCATCCACGCGTCATCATCTGGGCCGTCGCTATTAATAAAGGGGTAAATATCATAGGCCCCCCTCGTAGTTTGTTATTTCCTGTTTAGTCCTGTAATTATTTTTAAAAACTTTTTAACGTTGGGTTATTTGCATCAAGGACCTCGCACTTTATTTTAATTGCAATTATACCCCTGCCAGTAGAGACCCACGTGCTCGGGCACGTGTTTCGTTGGGTTATTTGCAATATATGCCCTGTTGTTCTGGATGTTATGAATTGAATGAAATGTTTTGTTTATTTGCAAATATGCCCCTGTGAGCACTTTATATGCGCATGTGCAAATTATTTTGGGAATTTTGCAACCATACCCCTGGGCTTTTGATACGAGTTATCAATTAGCCCTAGGACTTGGTTTTTATTACATTTAGGTCCCTGTGTGCCCCAGACACGTGCTTGGCACGTGACTTCTTGGGTAAATTGCACCAGGACCCCAGAACTTTTGGGTATTTGCACTTAGGTCCCTGTGCACAGTACCCCACCTTTATTTTTGAATAAAATATCAAACGACTTCCAAATCCAATGAAATTTTGACACATGGCTCCTGCCATGGTGTAGGAATTTCTATTATTTTTGGAGACATTTCTGATTTCATTTATTATTTTTAAAAATTCAAAAACCCTTATTTTCGCCACTGTTTGACTTTAAAAATACCAAAAAAATATAAAAACTCCACCAAAAATTCTAAAAAAATTAGGTAATGTTGTTTACTGGTTGATTGATTTTCGAGCCAAGTTTGGCTACCTTTCATCAATTAAAAACCATAAAAATTGAAAAACCCCTAAAAACTTATAAAAATTGTAATAAAAAAATTAAAAATCCAAAAATAATAATTAGGGTGCCTAAATTTTCCTCATTCTTCATAGATTATAGGAAAAATACCTGTAGGGCTTTTTGAGATCCAAAATTATTTTATTTTGTGGTCTTAAGCCTTGCTGGACAGTACCCTATTTTTCTTGCATTGTTTGATTTTTAATAATTAATTTATCCATTAGAAAAATTCCAAAAATTCACCAAAAACAGTAAAAAACATTTAAATCCTAAAAACCAATTTTCTTGAGTTTTTGCATCATTTTTGTGTGTTGTATAAATTGTTGAAGTTGCCTTGTATTTACATTCTTTCATTTTCTCATCTTCTAAAAAATCTAAAAAAATATAAAAACAAATAAAAACCCTAAAAAAAGACTTCCTTGGATACTTGACTACATCGTAGGCCGCAAGGCCAATCTGTGCTCCTTGTGTTCGACCCTGGGAGCTATACCAGGTTAAACCCAATAGCTAGACCGCTCTTTCTTGTGCTTGCTTGATTTTATCTTATTCGAGTGGTTGATTATTTTTCTTGATTGACTCAGCCCGAGTGATTGAGGTCGCAACGACCTAGCATTTATTTTACACCTTTACCTCTGTCATTTGGGCGGCGATCAGAATGGCGCCGTTGCCGGGGAGCACGGCTTTGTAGTCAGTTTTCCATTTTGTCTCTCTCTATATTATTGTTGTTTTCTGACCATTCTCTCTCTTTGATTTTTGTGCGAGGTACTACGTGGAGATCTTGGAGTATACTTTTTGAGGACCCGCACGGGAAGAAGACCAGGAAGAGAGAGAGAGGAGAAGAAATTTTATTTCAGAGAGAGAGAGAACATTTCTTGTTGTAATAATTTAGGACTTGAACTCTGGACACTTTTTGGACATTTGTAACTTAGCGGGTCTGTTTCGCTGAGCACCGGTGTGCTCGGGGGACCCATCTGATTTTCGCGGCTTTTATCGTGGTTTTCATAGCTAGCTGCCTTTTCCGGTGTTTACGCGGTTTTCCTCGAGCCCCTAGATTTAGGAATTTATGTTGATTGTGACGTAGATTTTTAAGGCCCAACACCTAATAGAATATCTGTTCCTATAGAACGTAATTGGACCTTGATAAAATTCATTGAAAAAGTTAGTTCAATTGGATTTGAGACCACGTGCCGTGAGGAGTCACATACAGCGCTGGCAGGACCCGTTGTGGCGGGCACCGAGTGACTCCCAAGATCGGACTCCGGACTCTATTCGATTAGCTAACTATTGTTCTTCACGATCAATAGAAGTTGCTCATCTAGGACTCGGCTTTTCCCGCTGCACCATTTAGGTAGTTTTAATTCTGTATTTAAATTCTGCGCGGATCACTTGCATGTAGAGTGCTGGAGACAAGGTACGCATTTCTTTCTCTGCATACATCATTGATTTTCTCGCGCATCGGCTTTTTCGTCTTCTCCCTCTGTTTTTGGATTAATAATCATCAGGAGAATCGGAAAAACCGTTAGGCCGCTTGTATTTATTTTTGAAAATAAATTAAAAAGAAAAACAAAAAAAATTGGGACTGGATAACATTATTGACCCTAAAAGACACTCACAATTAAAAATTTGTCTTGGGGAGAGCAACCCCCTCATTGTTTGGTTTGATTGTGCGAGAGAGTGACCCGAACACTAGGTAAAGCCCTCCGGTACTCATCTCGACTGATTACCGACTCTTCTGTGCGGGACAGTCGGTTGAGAGAGTATCGGGTATCCTAACAGGTCACGTTAATCGCTCTGATATCTTGTATGTTCACCAAATAAAATTGACAAGATAAATTGACCGATCTTTCACGGTCTTCACATTGTGTTGTGTTGGTGAACCTGGGGTTTGCTCTGTGATCATATTTTCTCCAGATCCCATCCGCCTAACTCGCCAAGATCAAGATGATGGGTAGACGATCTCTTAGGCAGCCTCTGGCTGCACCGCTTTCAGGCGCGTCTACTCCATCATCTAGGTTGGCCTGTGAGAGTCGAGACCAGCTCTCCGGGCCCGAGTTTGAGTCCACCCTGTTCCCCCTCGATCCCCTTTCTTCTGCTTCTGAGAGACATGAGCCCGAGGAAAGACGAATTCATTTGACTGAACCTGAGTTGGGCTCTTCTGATTTTGCAGACATCCCTATGGCTGGAGCCGGTAGTTCAGACGATCGCCAGCCCGAACATTTTGTCTTAGACCAAGGGGCGATCAACTCCACCCTGATCGCGTCGTTAGAGACAGTTCAGAACCAGTTACGCGATCAGGGGGCATTCATGATAGAGATGAGGAGGGAGTTGGAGAGACTCCGAAGAGAGCGAGACGAGCCGAGCGAGCCGGAGGACATCCCTGATCCTGATGCTGAGGCAGAGGCAGCAGCCGCAGCAGCAGCAGCCGCAGCAGCGGCAGCCGCCGCCGCAGCAAGACCGATGCGGGAGCTTCACAACCCTGGATCTACACTGATGCACCAGTGGGTAGTGATTCCTGCTATCGTGGGGGATTTCAAGTTCCCTCCGAACACCCTGCAGATGCTTCCGCACTTTCATGGACTCGCCACTGAGGAACCACACCTCCATCTCCAGGAGTTTCTGATGATCTGCAGCACTGTCCACGACCGTCGTGTGGACCAAGATACGATTCGAATGATGGCCTTCCCGTTTTCACTGGCAGATAGAGCAGCCGCCTGGCTGAAACATCTAGGGAAGTTTGTGTACACCTGGGATCAGCTCCGCACCGAGTACTTGAACAAGTACTATCCACTCGGGCGGACGAATGCAGCGAGGGCCCTGATCAACAACTTCTCCATGCTCCCTAACGAGCAATTTCACGAGGCATGGGAGAGGTTTAGAGAGCTTCTGGATAGATGCCCACACCATGATATCTCGAAGCCGAACCTAGTTCAGAGCTTCTTCAGTGGGCTAACACCAGAGCTTCAGGGTCTGGTGAATGCTTCTTGCGGCGGGTCCTACTTTGCCAAGGACCACAACCAAGTCTGGGCCATCTATGAGGAGATGTCCGAGAATTACATGGTGATGTCCCAGACTCGGTTGTATACACAGAGATCTCAGCAGCCGCCAGGACCCGTGCAGTATCAGCGGATAGCACGGGTTGATGCAGGTCCTTCCAGTTCGTCCACAGTTGCAGCCGCACAGGCAGAGTCGGCCGCTGCGGACATGGGGATTATTAGTGAGAAGTTGGACCGCATGGAAATCATAGAGAAGAAGCAGTGCCAGGGCATAACTCAGATGGAGGAAATGGCACAGACTCTGAGCGACATGAAGACCCAGCTCTTGTGTCTTCAGGAGGCACAGACGGCTCCTCAGCCCCGTCTTCTGTCGCGAGGCGATTCCGGTGGCAGCCGCAGCTCGTCCCAGCGCTCCAGCTCCTTGCAGCAGCCTAGACAAGTCCACCTTGTACAGGCGGAGCCGTACCAGCAGCAGCAGCCCTCTTACCAGGCACCACCATCTCCAGACTTACAGATGGTGGTATATCAGCCGGATCAGCCTCTGGATGTACTCCCACCAGCCCCATACGATGCAGAGCCGTTGATGGATGTCAACGGAATTTGGTATGACCGTCCTCAACCTGGAATCCGACGAGACCATCCCGGATTCAGGTGGGGGAATGGGGGTAACCAACCCCAGCAGCAGCCAGCCGGTCAGGGAGGGCAGTACTCCCAGCAGAGGGATCACCAGCAGCACCCAGCACACCAGCCATCATCATTCGTATCTCGTCCCTATCAGCAGCAGGGACAGAATTGGAGACGTGAGCAGCAGGCTCACCCGCAGCAGCATCCATCCTCTTGCCCCTCTCAGCCACAGCAGCACCATGTCCAGCAGCCTCATTACCAGAGAGGCAACCCGTCGGGCTCCCATGAGAGCCCCGCCATGGATGATATAGCCCGCCTCTTCACAGAGCAGCAGGCTACATTTAGACGGGAGATGGACGAGTTCCGCCAGGAGATGCGGGACCTGATGAGAGGGAAAGCCGCCATCCCTGCACAGATAGAGCCTAATCCGAATAATTTGAAGAGGAAATCTGAGCAGGTAGTTCACACTGAGCCTACCACTTCTAGTGACTCATTTGATGTTATCTCGTCGGATTTATTTGATGCTGATTTTGTCACACTTAGGAGCGGTAGAAGACCAGCAGGAGGCGCCTCATCTGAGCGACAACATGAGGATCCATCTAGAGCGCCAGATGAGGAAGAGGAGAGCGGTACTGAAGCCGCACATCATGATGACGGTGGTACTGATGCCACCCGAGATGCTGATTCCACCGGCGGTACTGAGGCCGCCATTTCACCACATCGAGGAGGTGGTACTGATGCCACCAGCAGAGCCGAGCCAGCCAGAGGTGGTACTGAGGCCACCAATATTCATTTTGATAGACATGTTGTTTTTCCTCGAATAAATGTATCTCGGAACTCTGATTTGAATAAAGGAAAAGGTTTAGTTTACTCTGATCCCACTGTTGTGAATGATGTTATTGAGGATCCAGTCATTGAATCATCTAGACCTATTCCTAGTCCTTCATCTGAGAAGGACCCTGTGATCCCCTTCCCTAGAGCCCTTGAGTTGGGGAAGGGGAAGAAAAAAGAAAAAGATCCAAAAAAAAGAGAGCAGGAGGAGTTCAGCCAGAGCATGATAGACCGATTTCACATCCAGCTGACCCTCAATGAGGCTTTGCAACACATCCCTCTTCTTCAGCGATCCTTGAGAGACAAGACCACAGTCAGAAGGACGAAGAGGAACAAGACCGCAGAAATTCATGTGTTGACCAAAGCCACGTGTTACGCGATCCAGAACCATCTGCCGACTAAGAGGCCAGATTTAGGGGCCCCGTATGTCAGATGTCATATTAGTGAGCAGAAGTTCGACCGTACTCTCTTAGATAGCGGATCGTCGATCAACCTTCTTCCGGCAGCCCTTCTCGACCACTTAGAGTTGGGCACTCTTAGACAGAGCAGGACATACCTTCAGTTTGCTGATCGGTCTGTCAAGAGGCCAAAGGGGTTGTTGCGAGACGTTGTCGTCACGATTCAGGGTCTGCAATTCCCCGTGGACTTCGTAGTGCTGGACATGGAGACCCCTGACTCGTTGACCGATTCCCCCATCATCCTCGGTCGCCCATTCTTGGCCACAGCCAAGGCGGTGACTGATCATGATAGCGGGAAGGTGTACTTTCGCGTCCAGGGCGAGAGTATACAAATAGAGACGGTCAAGGACCACAGAGCCAGATCCAGATCCCGCTCACATGGCAGTACAGATTCAGAGCAGCTGACAGACACAGAGCCCGACATCCACCAGGACTGTGATTTTGTGATCACAGATGATGAGGCAGCATGGGCAGATCCTGCAGCACAGACCATCCTCTCATATTCAGCCACAGCTGATGCGGAGATGATAGAAGAGGAGAGTCTGGAGAGCACGGCCCTGGTTCAGGATACTATTGAGTCAGCAGAGTCGGATCTTGATCGCGACACGATTTCCAGTGATGGTGGTACTGAGGCCACCCTGCTCTATGGTGGTGCTGATGCCACCTTGTTCTCCAGTGGTACTGATGCCACTGAGTCTGATATAGATCCCTCGGATTCAGAGTCTGATTGGGCAGATTGTAATGATCAGATGCCAGATCTGGATCCACCTGAGCCTTTAGATGAGGAGGAGGTAGAGGCAGAGCAGAACAGAGACAATGTAGAGGACCCGCCTTCTCCAGATCCAGTTTGTGAGAGTTCGTTATCATTCTCCCAGGCAAATTTGGCAGAATTATCCGCATACACACATCTTCTTCAGAAGCCAGATTTGCCAGCACCTAGCTGTCCAGAGCTAAAGCCGCTCCCTACTTCGCTGAAGTATCGATTCCTTGCGGGAGAGTCTGAGATGTACCCAGTCATCATCTCTGCCGATCTGACTGGAGAGCAAGAATCCCGTCTGATGGAGGTTCTTGAAAAGAACCGCAAGGCAATTGGATGGAGCGTAGCAGATCTCCATGGGATTAGTCCCTCATTGTGCTCCCACCATATCTATCTCGAGGAAGGGGCGAAGCCGTCGCGTGAGTTCCAGCGGCGACTGAACCCCAACCTAAGAGAGGTTGTTATGAAGGAAATATCAAAATGGTGGAGTGCAGATTTTATTTATCCCATTTCCGACTCCAAGTGGGTGAGCCCCTTGCATGTGGTGCCCAAGAAGACGGGTATCACGACTGTGATCAGTGAGTCGGGAGAGGAGATCGCTACACGAGTACCCACCTCTTGGCGGGTCTGCGTTGACTACAGGAGACTCAACCAGGCCACCAAGAAGGACCATTTCCCCCTGCCCTTTATAGATCAGATCATTGAGAGACTGGCAGGGAAGAGCCATTATTGCTTCTTAGATGGGTACTCAGGCTACAACCAAGTAGCCATCGCTCCTGAGGATCAGGAGAAGACCACCTTTACCTGTCCCTTCGGTACTTACGCCTTTCGACGCATGCCATTCGGGCTATGTAACGCCCCTGCGACTTTTCAGAGATGCATGCTGTCGATATTTTCGGACATGGTAGGGGAGTGTTTGGAGGTCTTCATGGACGACTTCTCGGTTTACGGCGACGGTTTCGATTCCTGTCTTGATTGCCTAGACCGAGTGCTCCAGCGATGCATTGCCACCCGCTTGGTTCTGTCTTGGGAGAAGAGTCACTTCATGGTGACTCAAGGGACGGTGCTTGGCCACATCATCTCCAACAGAGGCATGGAGGTTGATCCGGCCAAGGTCGATGTCATTAGGAAACTCACACCGCCGTCCAATCTGAAGCAGTTACGGTCATTTCTGGGGCACGTTGGTTTTTATAGGAGATTCATTCATGATTTCAGCAAGATTGCCCGACCGTTGACTGACCTCTTGACGAAAGACACCGAGTTCCTTATTGATGACAAGTGTCTTTCGTCCTTTGAGACTCTCCAGCAATGTGTAATTAAGGCTCCTGTCCTTCAGCCGCCTGATTGGTCTCTCCCATTCGAGATCATGACGGACGCCTCCGATTTTGCCGTAGGGGCAGTGCTAGGACAGAGGAGGGATGGAGTACCATTTGCGATACACTATGCTAGCCGCACATTGGATTCCGCCCAGCGGAATTATACAGTCACAGAAAAGGAGATGCTAGCAGTAGTGTTTGCTCTCGATAAATTCAGATCATATATCATTGGATCCCGAGTGACCTTGTACACAGATCACACCGCCATCAGGTACCTCATGTCAAAGAAGGATGCCAAGGCCAGACTTACTAGATGGATCCTTCTACTCCAGGAGTTCGACATTGAGATCAAGGATAAACCTGGGGTCAAGAATGTGGTGGCGGACCATTTATCCCGATTAGAGCAGCCTGAGGATTCTGGGCAGATTGATCCGATTTGTGATATCTTCCCAGATGAGGCGATCCTTGCTATCGCCTCACTCCCATGGTATGCCGATATTGTGAACTTTCTCGTTGCTGGGAAAGTCCCACAAGATTGGCCCAAGCAGAGGATTGAGACCTTCCTTGCGAAGGCCAAGTCTTACCATTGGGAGGATCCCATCCTTTACCACGAAGGAGGGGATAGCATCTGGCGTCGGTGTATTCCTCAGGAGGAGCATCATAGTGTCCTCACTTACTGCCACAGGCTTGAGGCAGGAGGACATCATTCTGGGAGGAGAACGGCACAGAAAGTGCTCCAATCCGGATTGTGGTGGCCTACACTCTTCAAGGACTCTGATGAGTTCGTGAGGAGATGTACTGACTGTCAGAGGATGGGCACTTGTGGACAGCGTGATATGATGCCGATGCAGCCCATTCACTTCTGTGAGGTTTTTGACGCATGGGGCATCGATTTCATGGGTCCATTCCCTAAGAGTCAGGGATTTGAGTACATTCTGTTAGCCGTAGATTATGTTAGTCGTTGGGTTGAGGCTATCCCCGCCCGAGCCGCAGATGCGAAGACAGTTTGCAGATTTTTGAGGAAGAACATCATCACGCGGTTCGGGGTTCCACGAGTTCTTATTTCTGATGGGGGGTCTCACTTCATCAACGACCAGGTGAAGGCACTTGCTACCGAGTTCGGCATAGACCATCGTGTTGCTACACCGTACCATCCACAGACAAATGGTCTAGCCGAGGTGTCGAATAGGGAGATCAAGAATATTTTGCAGAAAGTCGTCCGCCCTGACCGAAAGAATTGGTCACAGCTTTTGGACTCGGTCTTGTGGGCATATCGGACGTCTTTCAAGACTCCATTGGGTACATCTCCCTTTCGCCTCGTGTATGGCAAGCCCTGTCACCTACCAGTAGAGTTGAGGCACAAGTCACTCTGGGCAGTTACAGACATATTGATGGATCCAAATGGTATAGGAGACCAGAGAAGGGCAGAGTTAGCCGCCTTGGAAGAGCTTAGAGATGCAGCTTTCTCAAACAGCCTACATTATAAGGAGAAAATCAAGGAGTGGCATGATTCTCATATCAGCCACAAGCATTTTGAGATTGGACAGAAAGTATGGCTGTTTGATGCAAGGCTTAGATTATTTCCAGGGAAGCTACAGAGCAAATGGAAAGGACCCTACTTGGTCAGAAAGGTACACGATAACGGTAGCATTGATATATCTGAGTTATCTTCTGAGAGTACCTTCCGAGTGAACGGCCAGCGGCTCAAACCATTTCTAGATCATGAGCCGCGGGACGTTATTATTGCTGCTATTCATTTTGCGTGAGATGTGGTCCTTTGACTCACATCTTTTACATCTCACGCCTGATTTTCACTGTTCCTCCGCCTGTATAGATCCAGTTGTCCATATCATTCTATTCTTTAGTCCCACATCCCATCTCTCATCTTATGATTATGCTATACTTAGGGTGTACTTTACCCTAAGTATAGGGGGGATGTTGGACCTGCGAGTATTCTTTTCATTCTTTCTGCTCTTGTTTTTTGCTGCCTATACTTAGGGATATTTTACCCTAAGTATAGGGGGGGCAGATTCTGTATATTCTTCACTCGGATTTCCCTTCATGTACAGCTTTCTATACTTAGGATTAGTTAATCCTAAGTATAGGGGGAAACCACTGAGTTCCTTTTATTCTATTCATTTATTCGTTCCTTTTCACTCCCCTTTTATTAAGCACGAGTTATGTCTTCTTCATCGCTCTTGATCACTCTGAGGACATCGTTCGAGCTAAGTATAGGGGGGGGTGTGTATATATTTCATATATACTTTAGCCATAACTCGTACTTTGTGTGAGTGTGTTAATAAATAAAATGGCTAAAAATCACAAAAAATTAAAAATTTTTCATAAACCTCTTTTATTCTTGCACATACATAGCTAGTGTACAAAGTATTTTTGTAAAAATGATTTCAAAAATCTTTTGTGTAAAGCTTGTGTAAAATATTTTGTATCAAAATTATGAATATAGTACAAAATTTTTCCAAAATGTTTTGAAAATCAAAAGTTTGCAAAAATCTTGTGTAAATGTGTGTAAATATCATTTTTGCAAAACTTGCACTTCATGCATCATTCATTCATGATTTCAAAACATTTGTCAAAAATTTTTGCATGATTGTAAAATATTTGTAAATAGCATCTTGTGTACATATATGTATATAGTTTTTCCCTGGATAAGAGTTGACATTTAAACTGAGCCTGGAATTAAATTGAGAAATGGAGCTTGAATAAGATCTTAATTCACTTAACTTCAAGAGGAACCTTGTAGGACTTAGGGTTAAGGCTTTTCAGGTCCATAAGGACTTAATTCTTTGAGTCCACTAGGCTATGAGCATATGTCATCTTGATGAGCCTAAGTAGAGCACTTAACAACACACGCATGACTCTCAGAGACAATGGCTTAACTTGCACCTGCACTTTACACATGGCTCTCCATGGACGAGGTGGTGAGGAGGCAGTTTCCTTTGGCTTGGGGTAGCATATGAGGGTAGTACTTCTAGGCGGAACCTCTCTTCTTCTTATAGTGAAGGAAGTGCACCTCAACTTGGTCTAGTGGTGTTGAAAGCTAAAGACAGAAGTTGTGGGTTGCAATAAAGCTTCAAAAGAGGGATAGTCTACTGGCTCAAGGGGAAATTTCTTATATATGCTGCACCATGTAGATATGTTGTACAGAAGTTGTTGAAAAAAAAAAAAAATGCAAAAATGCAAAAAGAACTCCAAAAAAGTGGTGGGTCGGATTGAAAATTTAATAACCCCACCGGAGTGAAAAGCAAAAGCTTATGGTATCATGTTACATCTCATGAAGCTTGCAGCGGGAGACTTAGCTACACTGGCTAAGCTTCCAAAACTCTATACTTCTACCCCCTCTTCTTGAGCCAGTTGCACTTGAACTTAGAAGGGAATACCCCGCTTCTCGAGGAAAGAGTTGCTAGACTGAGGCATTAGAGTTACCAGGTTGAGGGAGGTTGTTTCCTTGTTACTTCTGAGGTGGGGAGCCACATATCACTTACACCGCAAGGAAAGATTCATGGTCATTAGAGTTTGTGTATGTAGACTTGTTCTGATCTGGTTTATTGAGGAGTCTTGCCCATAGATTGGTGGAACTTGGAGGCTGTTGAGTTTTAGGCTTAAGTCCAAATAAGGTTCCGACACATTAATAATCCAAAGATCTGATCGAGCTCCATATTTCAAGTTAATGAAGGAAAATTTAATAAGTCAACCTTGATCCATGTACATCCTCTTTTTCTTTTTCTTTTTCTTTCTTTTTCACTTCTTTTTCAAATAAGTGTTTGCTAAGGGACTAGCAAAGTTAAAGCATAGGGGGTGATGAATACCCATTCATCACTCTTTATTCTTCTATTTTAGCTACAAAAACCTTTTCAAATACATGTAGATATGTGTAAATACAAATAATTACCAAAAGCATGCATTGTGTAAAAACCTATAATTAGCATGTTTTTGTGCACAAAATAAAAGAATAAAGAGCAAAAAGAAAAAGAGGGAAATATTTAGAATAAATATTGAGCAACCTAACCCAAGGGAGGGCTCAGCATGGGCCTGACCGCATAAAAGCCAAAGTAGAGGGAGATAGGAGCTCATGTGTACATATTTGTAAATTAATAAAAACTATATATTTTCCTCACCCAAAAATATGTTGTAAATATTTGTGTATATTCTATTAAAAACAAAATAAAAAGATAAAAAAATCAAAAAAAAAGCCAAAAATACCCCTTCACCATGTGTATAGACCACACTCTTGTATTTATTTAACCCTATAAATAAATTCATTTATTTTCTAAACTTTTTTGTAAATATTCTATATTACCTTTTGTAAATAAAATAAATAAAAAGAAACAAAACAAAAATCAAATAAAAATCACAAAATCAAAAATACAAAAAATACATTGTATTTATACCATGTATATAAATACATTCAACCATTCATTTCACCCTTGTATATAAGTAATAAAAATAAAATAAAAATATTCTTTTATTCCATATTTTATCTTGTAAATAAATAAAATACAAAATGAGCATAAAAACACATAAAAATAACAAATAAAAAATCAAAAATAAAAATTCATGTAGTGTACATATACCTATATATAGAGCTAACCTATTTTTATTTCCAAAAATTAAATAAAAATCACCAAAAAATAGAAAAAAATAAAAGAAAAATATTTCATGTTTTAAGTTTTTCCTAATTCGACCTATTTCTACCCTAAAAAAATAAAACAAAAATCGCCTACACGTGGCCGCTCCTGATTGGGCCACGGGGGAATGTTGACCCCAGTCAACTCCCCCGCGCCTCCTTCCTTTTCTGGCCAACGCGCGCCGCGCCTTCTTCCCCGAATTTTCCCACGCGCTCCAGGCTGTCTCCCACTCAACCCCCGCACCCATATTCTTCGCCGCACATCCCTCTCCCTCGCCCGATCCTTCGCCATCGAATCTACACTTTCCATCGCCGTCCCCACTCAACCCTAGACGCCCCTGTCACTCTATATAGCCATCACCTCCGCCGCCTCCGCGCCGCATCTTTGGCCCTTCTCTTCCTTCCCCGTGACCTCCATTGGCTCCGCCTGAGTGACAGCGAGCGTTAGCCCTTGTTGCAGTGAGGCGAGGACGTGAATCCATCGATCCGGCGTAACCTCGCCGTCCTTGCTCCGCCGCCGCGTCGAGCACCGAGCTTCAGGCCTTGACGTCCTTCGAAGCTACGACCCGGAGATAGCCCATCTCTAGCACAGTCTACTTCAGCCATCAGGTAACCTTAGTTCTTTCCCATTTAGCGTAATTTCCGATTTCCCCCAATTCCGACCTCCGACGCATATCTCCGATTCCGGCCACTCCGATTACCCATCTTCCAATCCGACCCGATCAGCACCTTCGCAACCTCCTCACGCACCTTCTACGCCATTTCACTCAACCCAGATCGCACAGGATCTGGGATTCGAGCTCCCTCGCCGTCGCTTCGCCGGAGCTCGTTCGCCACGCACCACCGTCCACCTTCATCCCGCCTTCTTGGGTCGAGGCACTTTGCCCTCGACCCGCGAAGCTTCTGAACGCTTTTGCAGGTCAAGAGGAGGCCGTCTGAGGCTTCCCAACTTCAGCCAGGAGCTTCGAGCCGATAGGCCTCGCCGGAGCCCCTCCAGGGCTCGGTTGGGTCCTTGGCCACCCGCCGCAGCTGCGCAACTTCACGCCGGAGCTTCTCCGACCTTCAGGCGCAGCAGAGGAGACCGGAGGCACCTTCACGAGGCCGGCGAAGTTCGCCGGCCATCAGTTCTTCGAGGACCTTCCAGAGCCGTCCGATGAGGTCCTCGCTCCAGATCTAATCCTGAGCGTCCATCCTTGGAGGAGCAGTAGCCGTTGATCTATCTGAGGATCCCATCTGGGCCGTTGAGCAGCGAGGTTAAGCCACGACGTCTCTCAGCCGTCCGATTACACACGTGGGTGAACCTCGACCACCCGATCTGAGCTCGGTTGCCTTCGAAGAGCCACATCGCATCTGCACCGTCCGATCAACCACGTGGACGCACGCCAGCCGTCGGATCAGCCCAGCGCTTCCATAGTCAAGGGCGCGTTTGTTCTCCGCCGTCCGATCATCCACGCGTCATCATCTGGGCCGTCGCTATTAATAAAGGGGTAAATATCATAGGCCCCCCTCGTAGTTTGTTATTTCCTGTTTAGTCCTGTAATTATTTTTAAAAACTTTTTAACGTTGGGTTATTTGCATCAAGGACCTCGCACTTTATTTTAATTGCAATTATACCCCTGCCAGTAGAGACCCACGTGCTCGGGCACGTGTTTCGTTGGGTTATTTGCAATATATGCCCTGTTGTTCTGGATGTTATGAATTGAATGAAATGTTTTGTTTATTTGCAAATATGCCCCTGTGAGCACTTTATATGCGCATGTGCAAATTATTTTGGGAATTTTGCAACCATACCCCTGGGCTTTTGATACGAGTTATCAATTAGCCCTAGGACTTGGTTTTTATTACATTTAGGTCCCTGTGTGCCCCAGACACGTGCTTGGCACGTGACTTCTTGGGTAAATTGCACCAGGACCCCAGAACTTTTGGGTATTTGCACTTAGGTCCCTGTGCACAGTACCCCACCTTTATTTTTGAATAAAATATCAAACGACTTCCAAATCCAATGAAATTTTGACACATGGCTCCTGCCATGGTGTAGGAATTTCTATTATTTTTGGAGACATTTCTGATTTCATTTATTATTTTTAAAAATTCAAAAACCCTTATTTTCGCCACTGTTTGACTTTAAAAATACCAAAAAAATATAAAAACTCCACCAAAAATTCTAAAAAAATTAGGTAATGTTGTTTACTGGTTGATTGATTTTCGAGCCAAGTTTGGCTACCTTTCATCAATTAAAAACCATAAAAATTGAAAAACCCCTAAAAACTTATAAAAATTGTAATAAAAAAATTAAAAATCCAAAAATAATAATTAGGGTGCCTAAATTTTCCTCATTCTTCATAGATTATAGGAAAAATACCTGTAGGGCTTTTTGAGATCCAAAATTATTTTATTTTGTGGTCTTAAGCCTTGCTGGACAGTACCCTATTTTTCTTGCATTGTTTGATTTTTAATAATTAATTTATCCATTAGAAAAATTCCAAAAATTCACCAAAAACAGTAAAAAACATTTAAATCCTAAAAACCAATTTTCTTGAGTTTTTGCATCATTTTTGTGTGTTGTATAAATTGTTGAAGTTGCCTTGTATTTACATTCTTTCATTTTCTCATCTTCTAAAAAATCTAAAAAAATATAAAAACAAATAAAAACCCTAAAAAAAGACTTCCTTGGATACTTGACTACATCGTAGGCCGCAAGGCCAATCTGTGCTCCTTGTGTTCGACCCTGGGAGCTATACCAGGTTAAACCCAATAGCTAGACCGCTCTTTCTTGTGCTTGCTTGATTTTATCTTATTCGAGTGGTTGATTATTTTTCTTGATTGACTCAGCCCGAGTGATTGAGGTCGCAACGACCTAGCATTTATTTTACACCTTTACCTCTGTCATTTGGGCGGCGATCAGTTGCCACTTGAACTTAGAAGGGAATACCCTGCTCCTTGAGGGATGAGTTGTTGGATTGAGGAATCATTGGGTTGTCATATTGGAGAAGTCAGTTTCTTTGCCATTCTAGTTGGGGAGGGCCACCATCACTTACACTGTACAAGTCAGATTCATAGTCGTAAGGGTTTGCGTATGAATTGAGATATTTCTGACCTGGCTATTGAGGAGACTTGAGCAGAGTTTTGGGATTCTCAAGGATTGTTGGATTTCAAATTCGGTTCTCATTAAGGTTCCGCCCGCACTAAAATTCCAAAGGTCCGACTTAAGCTCCAAACTTTGATTTTGTGAAGACAAGTTTGACAATTCAACTAAATCCAAGTTCTTCTTTTTCTTTTCTTTTCTTTTTCTTTTTGCACTTATTGCATAAGTGTTTGCTAGGGACTAGCAAAGGTAAAATATAGGGGGATGATGAATCCACATTTCATCATCTTTATTCTATCATTTTGGCACCAAAAATCCTAGCAAATGCCTGTAAATATCATTAAATAGAGCATTTTAGCATTCATGCATGTACCTGTAAATAGTGTATAAAATATTGTAATTAAAGCTAAAATTATAGAATAATAAAAGAAAAGAAAAAGAATAAAATATTGAAGATATTTTATGACCCGAAACCCTGAGACCTAGGCATCTTGATGAGTAGGTCGACAATGAATAAAGTAGGGGGAGATAAGGGCCAAAATACAATACAAATACCTATTCTTTTTATTCATTCTTTATTCATTTTGGGACCTATTTTTGGTTCTACTTTTTATACCTCAAATAAAGAAACTTTCTACATGAAAGTTGTAGATAATTAAATAAAGAAAAATATAAAATTAATTTCACTCAAAAATAGTAGACAGATAAAAAGTTATGGTCTGGATAAAAATTCAGAATCCCAACTTCCCAGACCCGTATCTCACAAATAAAAACTCCAAATGCATCAAACTCACCTTTAATTGTATATAACTCACAATAAGCTATTTAATGGCTGTGGTTTCGCATTTGGCGGAGCTACGATTTGAAAGTTGAGTTTTGGACCCACATTGTACAATTGTACCGATTAAAATATTCAATTTATTATTTATTCATTATTTTTGTATTTTTATATTTTTATAATTTTGTAAATATTCCTTATAATAATTTTGTATATTAAAATCAGAATAAAAATGCAAAGAAAGATCAAATTAAAAATACTATATACATAGGTATTATACCTATATACATACCTATACAATACCTATTTATATTTTATTAAGTGTATAAAATACATCAGAAAAATAAAATAAAAATAGATTTAAGTATATAAAAGTATTCTATAAATTTATAAAATAATACACAAAAATAAAGAAATTAAAATACATAAAATAAAAATAAAGTAATAAAATATATAGGTAATATACCTATAAAGGGCATAATAGGCAACTTGTAAAAATATACCTCATAAAAATAATTAAAAATTACCATAAAATAATATATAAAATAATAAACATTTTTCATTTAATAATAAAATTTAATTAATTCATTTGCTATTTTTAATTTATTTTACAAGGATTTTTGCCACGGAATTTTCTGGTTGGTCCACGTGGGCCAACCAGAGGGCTCCGCTGGTTGACCTCGGTCAACTCTCTGACCGAGGTCTGAACCTTGTCAGACTGTGATTTTTGGCCAACTTCACCCTTTTTTCGAGGTCACCTCTTTCATCAAAACATGAAACACTCTTCACGACTTTTGTAGCCCTTCCATCAAGGATGCTCGCCCAAGCTTCATCTTGGGTTGCGGATCATCGACGCACCTGTGGTGCCTCGGTCTTTGAGCCCGTTCACCATCTTTCAAATCAACCCCCCAGTCTTCCCCTTCCTCTTTGGACCGCCTTTGGCCAGAGCTGAGACATCCGAGGAATAGCTTGGGATCCCCGGTGACAGGGGGTTGATCCCCGACCTCGTCGAGGTGCAGCGGAGGGCCGAGGCGCGTCCCAGCCATCTCCGGCGGCCACACCGCCGTGAGGTATCCAACCTCGGGTCTACAGCCCTTGAGGTCTGTGTTCTTTCTTTTTCTTGTTTGCCTTAGTTTCCTGGTAGTCATAGCTTCGATTCCTCGCATTCCATTTGGCTTCCAACTCATCGAATCATCCAATCCACTCCCTCGCCGGAGCTTGCTCCGGCGAGCCACCATTGAACACTTCACATTCACTCATGCACACACTTGTTTGATCTACCCTATTTGCTCCCTGTGTTCGAACTCTCTACGTACTTTCTTGTTATACACCATTCATGTAGAGTTAAAAATAAAATTTAACTTCACATTGATTGTCATTGTTTGATATCTATAGTGTGGGTTAATTGTTGATTAATTAGGGATTTAGCGGTCACCGCAATGACCCTTGTGTTCCCGCTTTGTGTGGAATACTTGACCGTTGGAAATCCCTAGTTATCACGGAGCAGTAAATCAAAAACTCAAGCGATGAGGAAGCCTAATAAGAGAATCTTTTGTCTCGCCCTCTTAGTGGAAGTGCGGTCTAGGAGAGGGTTAGGCAAACTCTAGCACCACATCCCTGAGATGTGTGGGAGAGACTCTCAGGTCTATGTCACTTCAAAAACTAGCTTGATAGGTACGGGTATAATGAGCTCAAAAAGCAAAATCAAGGGTCCTCCAGCCTAGATACCCTACTGAAACAATGTCAGCGGAACTGATGAAAAACCTTACATGGATCCCGACGAAGCATAAAAACACTGTGAGTTCATGTAAAACTCTATAAAAGATTGGGATTCTAAACCTATGCATTTGATGACCACTGCCCTTATTAGGCTTCCTATCTCCCATCCAGTTGAGGGTCACTGCACCCTTGCTCAGTCAGCTGTAAGGGCCACCATGATCGGTACAACTAATCGTCATCATTAATTCATCATCACTTACTTGATTCTTCATTCTTTCTCATTTTTTGTGGTTAACTTTACATATCAAGACATCTTGTCAACGATCTTATTAATAGTGATCAATAGTTAGTATGGTATACTTCAAGGAATATTTCATGAAGATGATTAGTCCTTATGATCATAGGTTATCATTTTTACAATAATGATATTAGAAACTACTCATCTGGATCTAAATTTAAATCAGTACAGAATTCCCATTTTTTCTTATTTAACTCACGAGATTTGGGGCTACTCATTAGTTCTAGATTTAAGTTCAATCCCATATTCCAATTCACATAAAATCCCCAATTCTTTTCATCATTCAAAGCTTGAATTCCATAACCTACTGATTGATCTAAATCAAGATCAATTTCATATAAAATTTATAATAAAATCCCTAATTCTTTCATCATTCAAAGCAAGAACCCCATAACCTCCTGGTTGTTCTAAATCAAGATCAATTTCATATAAAATTCACAATTCTTTTATTTTTTACATAAATATTTTAGCCTAATCCTTAATATGAAATCGGAATCAAATCCTTCCCAAAATCTTAGCCTTTTGATCTTCTAAGATAAGATTTTGTAGCCTAATTAGTGTTCTAAAATTTGGATCAATCTTATGCAAAAATACCTCACATTTCATTATTTTACCCATGAAATCTGGAGTAATAATATGTCTAAACTTGAACTTAATTGTTTATTATTTATCTCCAGTCTCTTATCTTTAAAATCCTAAAATCTATAGCATATATTGGTCTGAAATTAAAATCAAATTCATGTTAAATCATCCCAAAATCTTTCATACATCATGCTTGAAATATGTAGCTATTTGGTCTGGTTATACTTATTTTGTGTATTAATCTACCCACAAATTTCATCTTTAAATGCTAAAAACTGTAGCTATGTTCTGAAATCAGCTCTAATCATATTTAGATCACCCCCAAATTCTCATGTTTTTAAGGCATGAACAACATCACGTAATGATACGAAATTAGAATTAAATACATGTTAATCACTGTCAAATCCTCATTTTTCTAAGCATGAAAATTATAGCAATTATAGGTCTGAATTCTAGGTTAAATTATGTGTTATTCATCCCCAAGTCTCTCCTATCTTAAGCATGAAATCTATAATTATCAATGGCCTGAAATGTGGTCTTAATCCATGCTCAAATACCTCGAACTTTTTATTTTTAGATATGAGATCAGTAGCTCTTTAATTGATTTGAAAGTATGATCGATTTCATGCTAATACTATTATCAATTTCATGCTAATACTTCACTTTTCATTATGAAATGGCATGTTCCAGGCCATGTCATGATGTTTTTTCATTATTTATGATCCGTCAAATATGTTTCAGATTGAATCTTTTCGTACAACTTAGAGCAGAATTTTATTGTAAATTATCAGAAGGAAACTACCTCGTACATACGCATATTTGTAGATTATGATGTAAAACTTCAACCTAGAAGTTGCAATTAAAACAACTGTTTGTAAAGATGTACTTATTAGATGCACCATGGAAATACATATGAATTCTCTCCCAACAACTCCAGGATAGTTAATAGAAAAGGAATTTTTGGAAGGAGTTTGACATTGTTGGGGATCATTACGAAGGCCTTCCTATTGACTATTTGGTTCGAATTATAAATATACGTCTTGATGATTTGGCTCAATGATGTCATCATATTATTCATCCACTTCATTTCTTTATCATTGCCTATTTTCTTGTTTATAAATTGAATGTAAGGCAACAACATGGGGATTGGATTGTACGTTGGATTTCCATTTTTTGGAGAAGATTCTTGCATGCAGCTGCTAGAGTAGCTGCCTTGGAGCAGCGCTTTGATCGGCTGATGGAGATCAACATCACACCTGTTGAAGGCATCAACTTTGGCTATAATAGGCAGCAGCTGGCAGCTGCTGGAGAAAGCAATAGCTGCTGCTTGGTTCGGTTGAAAAGTTGCAGCAACATCTTTGAATTTCTGGACAATAGTTCCATCATGGCAAGGGAGAAGCAATTTGGGGGCTCCCTTCTGGAGAAAAAGATGGGAGGGATTTTGGCTTCTCAGCGGGAATTCGGGATTTGGGGGAAAATAGGAAGGAGTTTTTGTGGTTATATAAAGAAGGAGACAAGTGCTATTTGTGTTGACAAGTGGAGAGGAAAGAGATAGCCAAGTGTGGCTGCTGAGGCTTGACATTTGTAATTTGTAATTTTTATTTATTTATTAAAGATCATTTATCTCTCTCTTCTCTTCTAGAATACCAAAGTCATATATATTTGCACCTCGAATCTCTGATTCCGATGAACAATAGCTCATTTCAACGGTCTCTGAATGATAATTTGATGAATCTCCAATTCATCACCTTTATTATATCATTTTAGCCTCAAAATCCTAGCTAATGCACACAAATAAACAAAAGCTTTATTTTTTTATAAATTAACATTTATCATTTATTCCATTTATTGTATATAAAATACAATTTTTAATAGTAAAATTATAGAATAAATAAAAGAAGGAAAAAAGAATAAAATTTCAAAGGTATTTTAAGACCCAAAACTCCGAGACCTAGGCATCTAGATGACTGAGTCGACAAAGAATAAAATAGGGGGAGATAAGGGCCAATAAATCAATAAAAGCCTCATTCTTTCATTCATCAATAAGTCATTTTGGGACCTATTTTATTATTTATTCAAATAAAGAAACTTTGTTTACGAAAGTTGTATATAATAATACAAATAAAAATACAAAATTGATTTCATACAAAAATAATAGACAATATATATTTTTATACTACAAATAAAAAGCCAAAATCCCAAAATTCCATACCCATATCTCCCCAATAAAAATTCGAAATGTATTAAAATCACCTTTAATTGTATATATCTTTTAATAATATTTAATGAATGTGGTTTAATAATTTTTGGAGTTAAGGTGTGAAAATAAGGTATTAGACCCCTATTGTATAGTTTACCTATATAAAATACTTATTTTATTTATTCTTTATTATTTTTATAATTTTATATTTTATAACTTTGTAAACATTATTTATAATACATGTACGTATTTAGAACATGAGAAACCATAAATAAAACATAAAAAATAAAATAATATACATAAACGCATAAATGGAATACCTATACTTGTACATATAGAATAAGTATACCTATTTATTTAAGTATAAAAGTTATATGAGAAAATATAATAAAATATATTTATGTATATAAAAATAATTTATAACTATATAAAATAATAAAAATAAAATAATAAAATTAAAAATAAAAAATAAAAAATAAAACACCCAAAACATAAATGAATATATATATATATAAATAAAACCTTAAAAATGAACTTGCAATAAATTAACTCCTAAAATTAAATAAAAATCATATTAAAATACTACATAAAATAATAAATATTTTTTATTTTTATAAATTTAATCTAATTAAATCATTTTATTATTTATGAATAAATTTTTGATAGTTTTAACTTGCCTTTTTTCTGATTGGTCCACATGGACCAATCAGGGGGAGTCAAGAGTTGACCCCAATCAACTCTTCTCCCCGTGTGAGTAGGTTTGTCCGACCTATCTTTGACCCCGCCTTCGCCTTTTTCCCCTGATTGATGTAGTCATCGACTCAGGATGATTCCTCTGTGACTTTTGGTCCTCGATCCACCCTACATCATGCGGGTGTGATTCATCGAGGATTGGACCTCGATCTTCCTCGCCTCTCCGCCACTTCTACATATGCACCCTAGCTCCTTCACTTGTTGGCTACCTTCTCTCTCTCTTTTTGTGACCAACGACTAGTGGAAGGTGACAGCTTCCTCGCCAAGCTTTTAGTTGGATCGAGGAGCGGTCTCAAGGTGATCTCCAACCATCTCCGACTGCCCTTCGCCGCTGTAAGGTCTATCTCGCGACCATGCGTCGCTCGAGGTTTGTTTTATTGTTTTTTAGATAGCTTTTAGGTGTATATTTTATTTCGTGCATTTATATTAGCTTTTGATTCATCGCATTAGCGTAAATAAGTGATTTTGTAGTTCGCAGGATACTAACTCCGGTGAACATCTACATCGTGCACCGATAATGCCTCGTCCCGCAAACCACCTCTACATCTTCCTTTCTGATTCTCTATGCCACAACCCATCTCATTCAACTTGCCTCCTCTTGGAGCAAGATTTCGGTGCTCCACCTCCTCTCCTCGCCGGAGCATCCATCGCCACACCTCTCCGCGCCTCCATTCCATCGCCTAACGAGTCAAGTCAGTTTGCCCTTGACCCTACTTGCTTTTTATGCATGTCTCTTGAGCCCAACGCCCAGTTGCGGTGATTTTGCCATTCGCTGGAGGCACCTGGAGCTCGCAAGCTCCTCTAACCTCCTAGGAGCACTCTGGTGATCCTCGGAGATTTTTAAAGCCACTGACAGTTAGAGGAACTCCTCAGGAGCATTTTTCACCCTTTAGATCTGCTCCAGGTGGCTAAAGTCACACCGCACCATCAATCGAAACTCGCCCTCTGCCTTGTTCTTCCCTGTGTATGTGGCTAAAGTCACATCACCCTTGGGCAAAATTTTTTATTTTTTTGAAAAACTATCGTCATGTATATTCATCCCTATGTCCCTCCTATATGCCATTCGAATTTTGTCAGAAACAGAGACTCCTACAGCCTCCATCCAGACAGGGTCGATTTCAAAAATCTTACGACCGTTAAAAAAATAACGTTTGGATGGAGGCCATAGGAGTCTCTGTTTTCGACGAAATTCGAACGACATATAGGAGGGATATAAGGATGAATATACATGGTGATATTTTCCAAAAAATAAAAAAATTTTGCAAAAAATGGGGTGGGGGCAGCCCCATTTTCCCTATTATTTATATATTAAAATTGAATTTGAAAAATTTTGGACATTATTTGATAATTTTAATTTCCAAATCAACCCATCCTATTTATTTAATCTCTGATTTGAGATATTTTTGACTTTAAAATTATATAAAATTAGCAAAATTATCTAAAAAATCATAAAAGTAGTAAAAAAATTATCTGAAACCTAAAAAAATTATTTTATGTATTTTTTTATTAATATTCATAATAGTGTTAGTTTATATTGTGTATATATAACCTTATATCAACTTATATTATATATTTGGAAAGAAAAGGAAATTAAAAAAGAAAATAAAAAAAGAAAATAATGTTTAAAATTAAAGACAATTAGAAAATTTAAAGACAAAAAAATATAAAATTAAAAATCCACACCAAAAATATAGATTAGAAGGGAATACACATTTTGCGCATTATTGTGCCCGATATATCTAGTTTTTCCCATGTGTTCGTCCCTCTACACATACTTATATCTATAGAAATCATTTGTAGAGTTATAATAAATTTTAACTCCACACATTTATTTTCATTACTTGATCTTAGTTGTGGGTTAATTGTTGAATTAGTCCGAAGTTCTTATATGTCGCTTCGATGACTGTGTTCCCGCCTTGTGTGGAACACAAGATGGATAAAATTTTTAGAATTTCAACAAAAAGAGTATAATAATCATATACTTCTGATCTGAGATGAATTCAGATATTGTCGAGATACAGTCTCGGGTTATGATTAAATTTTTCTATTTTAAATGGTCAAAAGATCTCCGATCGGTGAATGACCGATTTCGTTGGTCTTATTTTATCATTACGAATTTTACGATGATCTAAGATTATTCTTGTGGTTTCCGATTATGTCACAACTTTCCGACGACATGTTTTACGTCGTAATCGTTTTTTGATCAATTGATCCCAAACGGAAGTTAATTTACGATCTATGAATTTATTTAAATCATTTAATATTGATCGACAGTTTTATCAAATTATTTAGACCCTAATCAGGTTGAGATCGATAGTTTTATCAAATTATATGGACCCTAATCAGGTTGAGATCGATAGTTTTATCAGATTATATGGATCCTAGTCGGGTCGGGTTCGATTTCAAATCCGGGTGATTTGGATCCGGATATCATAGATATGCTCGTATCCTATGCATTAGACTTTGTTGGAAATTAGGATTTCCATCTACCGTTGGTTGAATTTTCCTATAATAATAGTTTTCATGCTAGTATTGGGATGGCATCATATGAAGCATCATATGGTATACCATATCAATCTCCCTTATTTTGGGATGACGTGGGTGAAAGGAAGATGATTGGATCGAAGATCATAGTTAGACACAGCAAAGAAAACTGAGATTATTAAGAAGAGATTGTTAGCAGCCCAAAGTAGATAGAAGAGCTATCAGAGGCATGATCTTAAATTTAAGACAGATGATCAAGTCTTTATCAAAGCCTCACCTATGTGTGGAGTGGTTCGCTTTGGGAAAAGAGGAAAGCTAAACCCTCAATATATAGGTCCTTTCTTAGTCACCAAGATGATCAGTGAAGTTGCATACCAGGTTGATCTTCCTTCTCAGTTCAATAATAAGATGTATTTCATGTTTCAATGCTAAGAAGTCACATGGGATCGAGTATGATATTACCGAAATGCAACCGGATTGGTCTTACAAAGAGAAGCCAATTAAGATTATTGATTGGAAGGAAAATCAGTTGAGACAAACATACTATCTCCATGCTCAAGGAACTATGGAAGCATCACAAGCATGAAGATGCCACTTGGAAGATAAAGGAAGAAATGCGATCCAAATATCCCAACTTTTTGGTAAAACTTTTGACTTATAGATTTCAAGACGGAATTTCTTTTTCGTAGGGCAAGATTTTAATGGTCAAAAAATTAATAAATAATCAAAAGAATTAAACGAAGGCAACATGCATGAGGGGAAGAGGCGTCTTCATGCATGAAGGAGGATATGTAGCTAACTTGTATGGAACATATTTACGTGGCTCATGGCATGTTTAACACAAGAGGGGGGTTATGTATGGGCATGGGATACATGGGTGTCTCTTCCATGTATTTTATGGTTTTCCACTATCGCATCCTGCACCCACACTATATAATAATTCGACCTTCCTAATACAAGGCGAAAAACAAATTTCAGCGAAGTGTATACGTAACATCGGACGCTCATAGTGCGATCGAATCTCTTTTCCACCTCTCTTTACAAATTCGAGCTTATCCATTACTCAACGTGTAATATCCCGGACTTAGGTCCCCGATTTATTATCGAGGAAAGCTGACCCTAACAACTTGTTGGGTATGGACTCAGATGGACCCGTTGATAACCATGCAAAATACTTAAGCTCAAGTTGTCAAGTAGTAATCCTCACCACTTAATAACTACACCCACACTTCGTGAGTTTTAGGTATGACACTATGTTTGAGGTTAAGGTGTTACACAATGTATCCAATACCGCAAACAAATTTCAGTGAAGTGTATATGTAACATCGGACCCTCATTGCTGATCTAACATATTACAATAGTGGACCAATCAACTCTGTAACGAGAATACCGCAAACATATCTCAAGAATCATCGAATCAAATAGTGATCTACTCTGTTCAGCGTAAATATCATCAATCCAAATCATTTATGGCCCAATCTATGTCGCGTTGCTGCCAATTCATAAAAAAGCAAACATTTAGATGATCACAATGGGGAACATATCTCCAGAAGAAATGGTATATCTAATTACTCAAAATTAAAAATTGCATAAATTAATAACAAAATCACGATCTATATAAAAATCATGTAGATATAAGCATTGCAATCAAAATAGAACAAGAGGGTCATAATTGAAGTTGGATCCATATCCCAAATTATGATTTAAGACAGAAAGAGAGAAAATAAATCCATGTATTATTTTTTACATGTATAATGAACCAGTCAAGAAGTTTTGTTAAGCGTTGATTTTGGCATCAATTAGTCTTACTAAGTATCACATGGGATTCATTCTTTTTTCCGACTCATGTTTCTTTTGAAGTGGTACATATACCTCAAAATTTAAATTTTATACACACATTAGAGATATCTTTTGCTAAGAACATATGATTTTTATTTTTGGTATTGCATAGGTAAGCAATGTAAATGGCATACCGATTATATGAAACTTGTTGCGCTAATACATATATTGTACTGACTTTGAAATTTTCTTTCGTAATTATCTATTCAATTGCTAACTTACATAATCTAACATGACCTTTAACTTTCTTCATAGCCATCAAGGGACGGAAATATCATCTCGTATCAAAAATATCCTTGGTTATAAAACTTAATGGCCATAACTTTCAAGATAAAATGACATTTCAACAACAACTTGACAGACTTTTAGGAAATTCCAATGCACGTAAGTGTTAGGAAGATTATATGATTTTTCATGAAGGTAAGTTTGTGAGTACATGGATGGTTGGTATAATGAGCATCTTTTATAGGGTCGTGCCATAAAAATGCACATACATTATCGTTTCATCTTATCGAGCATTCTTGATTCACATCTAAACATATCCCAAAAGCCCACCATGATGTAGGTAGACGGGTCTTTAACTCACGACCATGGCAAATAATGTGAATACATTGACTTTGGTAGACCATGTTAGTGTTTTATCCAATTTTTTCATAAAGGGATCTTACGATCCGTTTGAATGACCGAGAAGGAAATACGATGAAATAATGGACACATAAGGTATATCCTTTGCTTTTGTTTGAATGTTTTGATGTATAATAAATGATTAAGTTGTGTAGATTATCTATGGATGGAGTTTCTTTATCTCAAGATAAAAAGATAGTAATCACATCCAAACAATGGGACTTTTTTAGAATAATCATTAATTAATTCGTAATACTTAAATATGCATGGAGTTGAATTATTTAAAATTTTAGATATCAATTGATACATTAGGTGTCGATTTGGAGAACCAAGTCCAAATCGTCACCTCAAATGCTGATTTGGGGAGCCATGTCCAAATGAGCACATGAAGTGTTGATTTGGATAGCGAATATTTAATACTGGTCATAATTGCATGTTTGAGGCCATGCATGTGATAATGATGCATTAAAAAGTGTAAGGATTGAAGATACAGAACACATGCAACAATATTGATGTGATATATAAGCAATAATGATGAGATGCATATTAAATATTATGCAATCAAGATGGGAATTAAACGTGCAAGGATTGAAACACATGAAGCAATAATGATGGGATATGTGTGTATATATATTATATTAAATTCATGAATTCAGATGGATACTTCAGGTACTGATTTGACTTGATTCTTCAAATCGACACTTGAAGTTTCGGTTGATGTCTAAAATTTTAAATAATTCAACTCCGTATCTATTTAATTAATTACAAATTAATGATTATTTTAAAAATGATCTTCCAAACAATACCCATCCTTAAATCCGATGGTACCCCAAACTCGAATTAACTACTCCCACTTGATCATGTCAGCCGTTTCCCGAAGTAGTTAACAAACATTTCACTCGGAGCAAACACCTCCACTTTAGAACTTACCTTCAAAATCATATCGTGGCACGGTCTCCTCGTTCCGCCAATCCCGAGCAAGCGATGTCTGCCCTTCGCTTCCGCCTCCTCCGCCGCCTCATGAGCAACGTCCCGGAGGGCACCGTCTACGGCGGCCCCAAGACCCAGGCCCCAGGCGACCGCATTACCGTTAACACCCTCCGCCAGAAGCACCGCCGCGGTGAGCCCATCACGATGGTCACCGCCTACGACTACCCCTCCGCCGTCCACCTCCAGCTTGCAGGCATCGACGTGGCGCTCGTGGGAGACTCCGCCGCCATGGTTGTCCACGGCCACGACACCACCCTCCCCATCTCCCTCGACGAGATGCTCGTCCACTGCCGTGCCGTCGCCCGCGGTGCCACGCTGCCGCTCCTCGTCGGGGACTTGCCGTTCGGCTCCTACGAGATCTCCCACTCGCAGGCCGTCGCCGCCGCCGTCAGGGTGCTCAAGGAAGGGGACATGGACGCCATCAAGCTCGAGGGGGGCGCCCCGTCCAGAATCGCTGCTGCCCGCGCCATCGTTGAGGCTGGGATCGCGGTCATGGGCCACGTGGGGCTCACGCCTCAGGCTATCAGCGTGCTTGGGGGGTTCAGGCCGCAGGGGAGGAGCGCCGAGAGCGCCGCCAAGGTGCGCATCGCCTCTTCTTTTGAAGTACTCGAGAATACTGATTGGGTGTAAGTGTAACTATAATTGAACCTTATATCTCACCTCATATAATTCACACTTTTCTGTGAGCTTTCCGCTAGGACAATGTTTAGGATATTGCCTACTCTGAACTTCAATTTACCTGCTATTATCAATAATTTGTTGTCGGAGCAAGACATATTTTTGTTCAGTTAGATCAATTGCATCAGGTAGGTATTTGATCTCAAAAAACATATTTGACGGGAATTGTTTGAAGCGCATGAGACACTCAGTTTTAATACGAGTTCAAGTTAAAGCCAGTTTTCTTTTGACGAACCAAGAAGTCGGAAAAGTGTTTTTACACCTGCTAATTCTGTGGTGTATATATTCTAGGAACTACTACTTTACATGGATAAGTGGTAGCTTTGGTGGTTGCGACTGGATTTTAAGTATCCAAGGATATTTTTTTTCTGAATGAGTAGCTAAGAATTACGTGAAAGATATCAATATAGAATGAAACAAGTAGATAAGGAGGTAAATATTGCCTGCGAGGTTCCGAATGGGATATTGAATCCGATAAAAACCTTATGCTAGTTGGTGCGCCCTCAACTAGGTATTGAATCCGATAAACCGATTCTTGAGCCAAGATCTTCTTTTAGTTCTAGTTTCAATGAATCTTTTGGATGACTCCTAACCTCTAGTCATTTCTTGATCATTTTATTTATGATTGGTGCATCTAGTATATTCAATAATGAGGCATGCGGTATATTGGAATATTTAAAACCCTATCCTCCTATGCAAGGTGATGCTATCGAAATGTTCGATGACAATGGGAGACCACCAATTGCCAATCAACTGATCATGGGGGCATAAAGCAAGCAAACAAAGAACACCAGTTTTTAACCAAGTTTCAATAATGTGATGTACATCTTTGGGAGATGGATCTCCAATACACTAGAGTTGCCTAACTTTGGCATCTCACAATCTATCTTTTATAAGGTCGACTCGAAGGTATGTTAGATGGAAGTAAAGAAAACTCCGGTCCCTTTGTCAAAGGGGTCCCTCCCCTTATATAGTTTTGTTCATAGAGATGATTTATCAAATTGTAATATCGGCCATCTTTGGAAGTTGGGGATGACGACTCCATAATCTCACGCATCCTTATAAGTTGGCAGCGATAATTTTGGTTCGATGATTACATGGCGAATCTAGACATACTCCTGTTGTCGATCACATCTAGATCAGAGATGCCCGTCTTCCTTGATCTGCGGGATATAATTTCACGATGACTATTAATCAGTTGTAAACATTTGTGGATTCAATGGAGGGTAGCGATTTTGCAGGCTCTTAGACCGTCTTCATCACTTATTCAATTTTGGTTGAATTTAGTTAGGAATGCATTATACTGTTAATCATACATTCAATAATAATTTTGTTAATATATGACATGGTGCCACTATTAAATAAATAAAAGGGATTTTTATACCACAAACACTAAAACCATTGTAAATTACCTTGACCTTGTATTCTTCATAATTATCGCCTAACCCCCGCAAATATGCTCCATCTTACACCACAACCCATGTTGTCAATTTTAGTTTTATGCGAGTCAATACATTGGTTTAATGTTGAGTTAATCCAAGTGGAAAAGAATTCAACGGTGGATCTTCCACCTCTCTATCTCTTTCCACATCCTCCTCTCCCCATTCTTTCTTCTTTAGGTGGTTTTCCTCGAGGCAGTCGGTGATGATTTTTGTAGGAGGGTGTGGTGATGGTGCTGGGAACAAGAGGTGGAGATGGGGCGATGCTGAGGAGGGATGGGGCTCTGGGGAGGTGGTAGTTGGTGGCAAACTTCGAGAGGGAGTGGGCGGTGCCTTTCTTCTTCTTGGTCTTGGTAGCCTCATTGAGATTTCCTAAGTTGTGGAGCTTGACAACGTCAACCTTGGCATGCTTGATCTCGAGGATCCAATTACCAATGCCACTGCCCCAATGCTTGGGGTTGCTGGAGATTGAGATATGGAGATTGAAGGAGGTAAGTTTGGGATGGATGGAATATTTGAGAGACGTGGGTTGCTGCTATAGATGGAAGATTGAGATTGGAGGGTCTCCAAGCATTCTTCCTTTTTGCAAGAAGGTGGCACTAAAGGGCGTGACACACGACGATCCTTACGAGAGATAGACTTCATGCGATGAATATGATGTCGTGTGCTGCTCATGAGAGATGGACGTAGGCGAAGGAATGTTGGTGAAACTTCAAGCGGCTAGAGATCTTGCAAGATCGGCGACTGATGATTGAATTGATGTTGATGAGGATCGTGCTCCAGACATTCGATTTGAAGGCTCGGAGAAAGGTTGAGGCATTGGCGGATCATTGCTTTAGGTGACAAAATACATTGATTGAGGTACTACTCCTGAATGGGAACATGACTCGTCGACAAATGCTATTCAAACGGTGATTCAGATGTTGATATGATCGGAAGACTGCTATGCTCGAGGAAGAGGTGATCTTGAGGGCAATGGTATTGCTCGGAAGATAATAGGGACTGTGATGCTGAGTGGGTCTTGGGTCTTCAACAACTTAGTTGAAGGTATTTTGCATGAAGGAAGTGGAAGTTGAAGCTGAAGGGACTGGTTGTGGAATGCCGACTCGATTAGTGATCAAAAAATGAAATGCGGCAGCGCATGATCAAAAAGAACAAATTAGAAATGGAAATAAATCAAAAAGTTTGGAACTAAAACGTAGAATGGATCAAAATAGAAATTTGGGGGAAAACGTTAGAGGAAATTTGGAGGGCCGGTTCGGATGTCGGCAAGAGGAGATGTTGGGGAATGAAGGGTGAAGGTGGGGTTGAAAGGCAGTGGGGGAGGGTAGGGGGAGGAGGTGGTGCAGAGGAGGGGGCGGCGGAGGTGGCGTTGCAGGAGGAGGATTGAAGGGAGGGGGAAGAGGAAGGTTGGAGGGAGGAGCAGAAAAGGGTAGAGTTCGTATTGTAATTTTGTTGAACAGTATGGGTTAATATATGTTTTACGGTTTCGTTTATTTTAACAGCCAAATGAATGCCACTTAACCACAAGGGTCATAGTGTAAGAGTTAGAATTTTGTAGGAGTTATGGGATAATTACAAAGTATACGGAGTCGAGAAAGTAATTACAAAGTCTCAAGGTTCATGGTGTAAAAAGCATCTTAACAAAATTCTCATTTTGAAAGCAAAATTTCGAAGCTGATTATTAACATAATTTAGAATTGTTTGTTGAATACAAACAATATTTGATTTAGTCTGCGTCTGTTGTCAGATTGTTTGATCAACAGACTGAAATTTCAGTTGTTCAAGTTTGTATGTTTTCATAAAATTCATAGTGTCTGCAATTGTTGGATTTGAGTGCTTGGTATTTATTTGGTTCATATATGGGATTCCTGGCGGCAGGTTGTCAAGACCGCGATGGATTTGCAGGAAGCGGGTTGTTTTGCTGTGGTCTTGGAATGTGTGCCTGCACCCATTGCGGCAGCTACAACTGCAGCACTGAAGATTCCAACACTGGGTATTGGGGCTGGGCCTCATTGCAGTGGACAGGTTTGTAGGTTTGTTACTTTATTGCATGAAGCTTTGTGATAGGTGCTTCTTGAGATTGTTTTTTTATTGCTTCATTGCTGTTGATATTGTATATATCAGCGGCCATATGCTAATTAAGATAGCTTAAGGGGAAGAACATGCAGTACTTCCATGTTCAAGCCACAGCTTGTATAAAGATAAGGAATCTAATGGTTAAACTGCAAACGCTATTGCATATTTCTTATCATCATTTTAGTTTGTTTTCCTCTGACATAGCTGACAAGTTCTTTCTTCCTTATGAACCAAAGGAAATTTGTGTAATGCTCTTAAAAGGTACGCCGTTCTGTGTAGTCCATGAAAAAATTCCCAGGATCAATTCTGCATCAGTTCATCTTTAAATTACTTGTTTTTACCCCATTTTTCTTCAAGTATATAACAATGTCCTGAATACTGCTATAGAATATGAAATCAGCTATCTGTACCCTGGCTGTTATACGTATTGGATTATCTGGTTTTACATTCTAATTTCAATCATCAAGATTAATTCTCTGTCCTTAGATCTTCATGTAGGGTGCTGGAATTGAGAGGTGAAATTCTTGTCCACGTCTCTCCCATGTGACTTCAATATCTACATATATTGAAACTTCTAACAATAAGATCTTTAATTAGTTGCTTCTAACTCACCAGCTTCGATATGAGATTGGTAGGAATGCACGTTTCGATCTTCCTAATCCTCGTGTTTAGTTGGTGAAGTGCCGTCCACATATGCACCGTGTCATCTCCAAAATTCCAGAGTCCATGTAATCCCCCAAGTTGAAACAAATCTTATCACTAACTTAACGTGCTTTACGATCATAAAAAAATCCTAGCTACTCGATTGATTCTAAATGCAAGTTAATCATCCTAAAATTTAATTTAGACAGAACTTTTACCACATCAAACTAGAAATTTATCATTCATTCACTCTGTCTAGGTCTTTTGAGCATACTGAGAAAATATGATATTATGGGTTTGTACCAATTTATCGATTACGTATATGCTTCCGCTGTAGATTTCTTCAAACCTAAGCCAGGAGTTTGTCAAGTTCAGGACGACTGTGAGAAAGACGCATGCATCGGACGTTGGAGGCAACACAAGCGACAATGGAGGCGAGGAGGCTCGCTAGGGTGGATGAGTGGGGTACAGAGGAGTGACTTCTAGGATCGGCACGGGCTCTATTGCGGTAGTCGAGGTTTGGTCGGCGAGGGAGGGGTTGGTGGTGGTGGAGGGGGAGGAAGCATGGGTAAGGGATGAGAGGAGGAGGAGGGCTAGGGAAAGGCACATGTCGGAGGGGAAGGCGAAGGAGTCGTGCACGCCTAAGCTGGGAGGTGCACGACTAGGAATGCAAACAAATGAATACTAATGGGAATTCAGCTCATACCATAACCATATTCATATTAGTTTACGAATACGAATACAAATATTACACGAATGTAAAAAATCAAGATCTATATCCTCAAATACGAATACGAATATGAATACGAATCTTTTATGAACGAATGCGAATATCCAAACGAATATTGTAATAAAAAGTTATAAATAAAAACGTACCTGATTATTTGGCAACCATTTCCACATAACCTTTTAATGTGTTTAACCACATTTCAATTTCCTTCTAAAAAAGATACCTTCTTGACAATAACATTCCAATTTAGTTGTAGCTGTAAGGGAAGTTAACATTTCTAACAATAACATTCTATCATAAAATACAATACAAGATTATGAATTTAAGATGATATATACCAGATCGGTTGCAACTGCAACTAAGAGGGAGATTGCGGCTGCGGCAGAGGGAGGTTGCGGCTGCGACCGAGTGAGGTTGGCTGCAACGCTAGAGCATTGTACTTGAGAACGGTAACAAGAGGACCGAGCGCCATTAGAAGGAGGTTGGGCGGGGGCGGCTGAGGCGGTGGGGGAGGCTGAGGGTGGCAGGGAGCGGTTAGGGGTCGCTGGGGAGGTGGAGGGTGGGTGGCAGGGGGAGACTGGGAGTGGCAGGGCTAGCGGAGGCCCGTAGGCCCATAAGGAGAGGCAGAGGTCAGGGGGGCAACAACAAGGGGAGGCAGGGCTGGCAGAGGGCAGGGAGGTCGCAGGAGAGGCAACGAGGGAGGCAGAGGGCGACATGGGGCGGCTGGGGGTGGTAGGGTTGGTGGAGGGCCGCATGCCTGCAAGGAGAGATGGAGGTTAGGGGGAGGCAGCAGGGGGAGGCGGGGCTGACAAAGGGCAGCATGGTCGCGGGGAGGCGACGGAAGGTGGCAGGGGGGCGTCTGGGGGTGGCGGGGCTGGCGGAGGGCCACAGGCCCGCAAGGAGAGGTGGACGTCAGGGGGCGATAGCATGGGGAGGCGGAGGTGGGCTGGGTCGCATGGGGAGGAGGTGGTTGGCAGGGGGCGACAGCAAGGGCATGTGCCTGCATGAGGAGGCGATGGTGGGCGAGGCGGCGGTGGGCAGCAACCTGGTAGGAAAGTGGAGTGGGGGGGGTGGTGTGGCGGGTGGCAGTGGGAGGTGATTTGGGGGAGGGAGAGAGAATAAACCCTAAGTAATATTTCAAAATATTTAATATATAAAATGAAATTCGTATTCGTAAACGAATTCATTTTTTTTCATATTCGTATTCGTATTCGCATTCGTTAATCCAAGATTCGTTTTTGTATTCGTATCCGTGAATTCGTTTAGAATATTCGTATTCGTATTCGCCTGTTTTAGAAAACAAGAACCATATCCTCTTAAAAACGAATACAAACACGAATGAATACGAATATAACCGCATCCGTTTGCATCCCTATGCACGACAGATAGGATGGCGGAGATGGCGGTCTTTGATGGGTCGCAATGCCAAAGAGAAATTGAGGGGATGGGGCCAATATAGTCATTCCAATATAATAATATATTCAAATTAATTCACAACTTAACGACAAGTTGACGGAGTCCCTGATTTAGGACAAATGAACAAGTCGAACCTCTATTTGTTATAATTTAAAGATGAGTTCCTACATCGGGAATTGATGTAAAGTTGAGTCCCTTTTTTGTAATTTACCTTAAAAATTACGATTGTATACAACAATAAAGTCTTTTCCCGCATTAAGTAGGGTCGGTTGCATGGATTCTTTGCCTCAATTCCCGATCTATCTTGGGACATTCTCGGGCTTAGATCCAAAAACTAAGATCCCTTCGTATAGTCTCATTCTGACACTTCTTGGGCCTTCCTTGCCCTCTATTAACCGGCTCATCATCCCTAAACTTGCATCTCCTCACCGGTGCATCATCTGACCTCTTTTGCAAACGACCAAATCATCTTAAGACTTTTTCTCGCATCTTTTACTCGACCAGAGCTACACCAACTTTCCTTTTAATTGCATCATTTCGAATCCGATCTTTACATGTGTATCCACACATCCACCTTAGCATTTTCATTTATGCTACTGCCATTCTCTGCAAATGTCTATGGTTCACATGCCAACATTCAAATCCATAGAGCATAGCATGTCTCATAGCTGCTTTGTAAATTTTTTTTGATTTTCAAAGAAATTTTCTTATCATAGAGAACAGTAGAGGCTCCTCTCCACTTTAACCAACCTACATTTATTCTATCAGTAACATATTCATCAATTTCCGTAAAATATAATTATATATTCATTAGAAAATTACTCTAAAAATACCTTCAAGAAATTTCACAGGCCTCTTCAACAGGTCTTTTAATAGGTTTCCAAATCATTAGTACTGCAAAAGATGAGAAAAAGTAGAAGCGCATATGAGAAAAAATAGGAGCGACCTCTGTTTTTAATATGGAATATACTGATATGCAAGCATTTCTGATAGTCGTATTATTGTCAGATAACTACTCATCTCAGGCAGCTATTCCTTTACATAGTTGCCACAAAATCACATCATTTATAAAATGGACAAGTGGAAATGATAACACCTGAAGTTTTTTATTCTAAAGAAGGATGTGGATGTCTTACCGATTTGCAATTGGAAAAATTCTGAAGGAACATGTTTGAAGTGTCTATGGTCTCAAAAAAATGTCTGAAATGTCTATGCTGCATGAGATGCACCAAGAGTGTGGGGTTTGGATGTAGAGGTAATTGACGGCTGCCTCTTTCAGTTTCGGCAAATATTGGTACGGATTCTACATTTTGACACCTAGAAGGGGTTGGCAATGGTGTGCTCTACAGTTTTGCGGTTATTTATTCTGTTTTGAGGTGTTCTCAAGGATGCTTTTCTGTATGAGTGCCTCTGAAGTAGGATACTATCCCGATTCCCGCTGCACTGATTTCATTGCATTATGACAATGATGCCAGTCTACTGCCTAGTCTAAGGGTGACTTTGGGGAGGCATGAAAGTAGAGACAAGGCATCCATTATCATGATAATAACTCTTCTCCCTAGTCTAAGGGTGAATTTGGGAAACTTCGGCACAGTCCTTTTGGTATTGGATAACGATATGGTTGTTGAGGGTGTTGAGGCCTTCCTAACTGGGTATCTTGATGTACCGTGTTCTGAAAATCCAACTCTCCCCAACTGAAATCTTTTGGAGAAGAGAATTTAATGCTGAGGGATTTCATGGTTTCTACAGTTTTTATTGCCGAAAGAAGTTTCAGTGGTTCCTTTCTGCCATATGCTGGTTTTCCTTGTTCTTTGCTGAGTTCACGAATATAAAGTAGACTAAAAGATCAAAAGTTTTGCTGGATGGTGACATGCATATAGGTTCATTAGCATAGGATGCAGAGTTGGGTGTTAATGCTGTTAAGATATAACGGCACTCTGGTTGAAGATAAGAAAATTTCTTGGACAAATATTATTTGCCGATATGTTTCGGTGTTGGCTGCAGTGATATTTCTAATACTGTGAAGTTGGGAGTGATACGCAGGGATGATTTTCTTATGGGAAGCAGGGAAGTGGACAAAATCTTGGAGTTGCCAAGCAACACTGCCAGAAAACCTGATTGTAGCAAAATTATAGCTTCAGGGTAGTTCATGGCATGTTGTCGACGCGGAAAAATATGAAAGAATAGAAAGATTTGTCTTATTCAAGAGGTCTAGAGGTCTTTATATGACAAAAATTTAGAGTGCTCAAAGGAAAATATTCTATAGAATATTCTCTATAGAATATTCTCTTAACAAATATCCACCGAATACTCTCTATAGAACATTCTCTTAACAAATAGCCACATAGAATATTTTCTATAGAATATTCTCTTAACAAATAGTTACATAGAATATTCTCTTAACAAATATACTCTCAACACTCCCCCTCAAGTTGGAGCTTATCCATCGATCATGCCCAACTTGGAAGCAATCCAAGAAATGCGTTTCTTTGACAAGGCCTTTGTAAATATGTCTGCAAGCTGAAGATCTGTCGAAATGTGTGGTGTAACAATTTTGCCTCCTCATATAGCATCACGAATGAAATGGCAGTCAGTCTCGATGTGCTTGGTTCTCTCGTGGAATATAGGATTAGTGGCAATGTAAGTAGCAGATTTGTTATCACAACATAGAGGAACATGAGTGGTGATATCAATGCCGAGTTCTTGCAGAAAAGTCAGTAGTGCTCACAGCATAGGATACGTCTGGTCTAGTAACAGTAAGATACAACAATTTTCCAGCAAGGATTCTGTATCGTGTAGTGTCCTCAAATGGATGATCATTAGAGGTAGAGTGTTTCCTTGGTTCTGCAGGAGTACCAGAGGGTTTGCATCCAAGTAATACATCCTCAGTTAGTATATCTAGGCAGTACTTCCTTTCTGACATATGAAGTCTCATCTTGGTATGTTAGAGTAATTATTTTATTTGTTTTTTTTAATTGTCCTTTTTCTGTAATTTACCAATAGAGCTTTTCTCCTATATAAGAGAGCTCTAGGGTTAGATGAAAGTTAATCTCATTTATTCCCTATCAACATGGTATCAGAGCGACGGTCCTAGGCCGGAGTTCTTGAACCCTAACCCTAACCCTACCCCACCCGCCGCCCTTCTCTCTCTCTTTCTATCTCGAGATCGGCGCCACCCTCCGATCGTTCCTGTGCAAGGTTCCTGCGCCTCATAGCCATCGCGCTAGCCCTCATCGCGTCATGTGTTAGCCCTCATCGCCGATCGTTCCTGACCGCTAGCCCTGCGCGATCGACGCGCGACGCGAGTCCTCTCGCCTGGTGCCCTCACACAGGAGCCCTCTCGCCTCTCGCCTGGAGTCTTCTCGCCTCTCGCCTCTCGCTTGTGCGCCATCTAGTCTCTCTTTGAGCGCCTGAAGCCTGGAGTCATATAGCGCACCTTTCGCCTGTGCAAGTCAGCGTGCCTGTAGCGTGCCTTCCAGTGCAAGTCCTGTGCAAGTCGCCTGTGCAAGCCCTGTAGCGTGCCTTCCTTTGCACGCAAGCCATGTGCATGTGCACTATATGCCCTAGCCGTGCTTCCTTGAATGCACATGTTCTGTGCGCGTGACCGCTTTGAGTCTATGTACAAGTAGACATTGTCTTCTGATTGTGTAACCCCAGTTACGGGTTGTTGTTGTCGTCATGTCAGACAACAAGGTAGATTTTCCATCTCTGGGTGCCTTCAAAGGTCCAGCACCCGTGGTGAAGATGGATGGCACGAACTATGAACTATGGGCCATGCAGTTCATGAGTCTTATGCAGTGCAATGGCAAGAAGCATATCCTCACACAAGAGGAACCTGTTGAAAAGACTGGGGTTATCGCCTCATTGGAGGCTGACGATGCCTATGCGCGTGTTTGGCTATCCGGTACTGTGTCCATGGAAATATCCAACGACATTCTGAGTCAACCCACTGCGAAGGCTATGTGGGATATCCTGGCAGCCACGTATTCTTCGGCGAAGAACGAGTCCAAGATCTTACAACTCCAGCATGATATCTTTACCTCGAAGCAGAACGGGCGTCCTCTTCATACCCTGTATACCTCTCTGAGGGGTATGTTTGAGAAGCTACACGGGTACATTCCATTGACAGCTACCCCGGAGAAGCTCAAAGCATACAGGGACTCGGTGATGACTGGAGTGTTTCTAGCAGCCCTTGATCCGGAGTATGATGCCGCCCGAGCACAGATTCTTACAGATGCCACCATACCACCTATGGAAGAGGCCTATCGCAGGTTGAGTAGACTCTCCATATCTCATGGTGGAGTTCCGACACCTTCAGCCATGGCTTCTTCTCGCGGCAGAGGAGGCTACTCCCATTTCAGAGGTAGAGGTGGCCGTGGTCGAGGAGGAGGTAACAGACCTCCTAGACAGCCGTGCACCTACTGTCGTAGGACTGGACACACTGAGGAAACATGCTATTCTAAGCATGGGAATCCTACTACTACGGCATGTGTGGCGGAGCAGGCTCAGCAGGAAGGGGGTCCTTCCCTAGTCACGGATCAGAGGTTTGAGGAGCTAGTATCGAGACTCCGGGAGATCATGCCTAGCCAGGGACCAGCTAGTACTTCAGGATCTTCAGAGATAGCCGGCTCAGCATCAGCATCCTCTTCAGGTACAACGTATGCACTTACTAGTTGTTACAGAGCAGATTTATCAGAATGGATTATGGACTCAGGAGCATCTTACCATTTATGTGGTGACAAAAAGCAACTGGATGATTTTATTGCGACTCAGACAGGACGCTCCGTGGTAATTGCTGACGGAAGACATTCTCCCGTTACTGGTCAGGGGGAGGTGCAGTTGAGCCCTGGGATACGACTTCAGAACGTTCTTTATGCTCTTGATTTTTCCATGAATCTACTATCCATTAGTCAAATCACTAAAGATTTACATTGTCGTGCCATATTTGACCCATCTGCTCTTGTGTTTCAGGACATCCTAACGGGCAGAGTGATTGGAACTGGCTGTGAGCAAGGAAGTCTTTATAGACTGGTGCAATCTCCTTATGCTGGTGTCTCGTCTATGAGGGCTGGATCGGTGTCACCCTACACTTGGCATCTTCGATTTGGCCATCTTTCGTTGCAAAAGATGGTCCATATTCTTCCACAGATTTCTCCCAAGTCTAACTTTCAGTGTGAGGCATGCCAACTTGACAAACATCACAGGTCGTCATTTCCGAGTCGTATAGGTCCAAGTCGTCATGGTCTGTTTGAGCTGCTACATTTTGATATTTGGGGTCCCAGTCGTGTCCCTGATCTTCAAGGACACAGGTTTTATCTTGTTGCTGTTGATGATTTTTCTAGGCTATGTTGGGTTTTTCTACTTAAAAATAAGTCTGATGCTGCATCTGTTATCCAGTCTTTCATTATTGAAATAAAAAATATTTATTCTGCTAGAGTGAAGTTCATACGGTCTGATAATACTCTTGAATTATGTAGCCCTCATATCTCAAAATTTCTCATGTCTCATGGAATTGTGCATCAGAAGTCATGTGCTTGCACCTCCCAACAAAATGGGGTAGCTGAGAGGAAACATCGTCATTTGTTGGACATTACCAGGACCATATTGATTCAGAGCCGTGCCCCTCACTCCTATTGGGGGGATGCGGTTCTAACTGCGTGTTATCTGGTCAACCGTATGCCTTCGTCAGTGTTAGGAGAGAAGATCCCGTTCTTGACTGCGTTTCCCGAGAAGGATATTTTCTCCCTAACACCTCGCGTCTCTGGCTCCGTTGCATTTGTTCATTGCTTCTCTCCTGGTCTTGACAAGCTCTCTCCCAGAGCTGTCAAATGCGTTTTTGTGGGTTATTCCAAAATCCAAAAAGGGTATCGGTGTTTTGATCCAGTTAGACGACGGTACCATGTTAGTGCTGATGTCACCTTCTTTGAATCCATTATGTATTTCTCTTCTACAGGTGACAGCCTCACTCACTCAGACGAAGGAGATGATATCTATGTGCCTCCTCCACCATCTATTCCATGCTCTACTCCACCACCACCTCCACCACCACCTTCTACTTTTTATCCTCAGGTCTATCAGCGTCGACCCTCTGCTCATGTGCCTCCATCATCCAGCACGCCCGAGGTATGTAATGAACATTTGAGTACTACTAATGGCACGGGTGATTTGCATGCGCAGACAGATGTACAGGGCACAGATGATACTACCACTACTCCAGTTGATGATCTGGATCTTCCTATTGCCCATAGAAGGCAAAAGCGTGCACGGGCAATGAATCCCAAATATGGGATGGACTTTGCATCACAGGCATGTTTGGAGCGGTTGTCCCCGGAGTTTCGCAAGTTCATCCTTGGGTTATCAGCAGTAGAGATCCCAAGGTCATATCAGGAGGCACTACAGAGCAGTCCATGGCGTTTGGCTATGGAAGAGGAGATGGCAGCGTTGCAGTCACGTGGTACGTGGAGTGTTGTGCATCCTCCACCAGGTGCGTCAATAGTCGGAAGCAAATGGGTTTTTACTGTTAAGCATCGGGCTGATGGTACGGTTGATAGATACAAAGCCAGGTTGGTTGCTCGTGGGTTCACCCAAACATATGGGGTGGACTATCAGGAGACGTTTTCTCCAGTAGCCCGTCATTCTACCTTACGGATTCTCATTGCAGTTGCTATTGTCCGTGACTGGCCCCTGTTTCAGTTAGATATCAAGAACGCTTTCTTGTATGGTGACTTGCAGGAAGAGGTCTATATGCAGCAGCCACCAGGGTTTGCTGCTGAGGGGGAGTCCAGTATGGTGTGCCGTCTTCATAAGGCCATATATGGCTTGAAGCAGAGTCCACGGGCTTGGTTTCAGAAGCTCTCGGAGTTGATTGAACAGAAGGGCTTCGTCAGATCTACAACAGATCATACTCTCTTTGTAAAGAGAGACCAGCAAGGTATTGTGATCATCTTAGTGTATGTTGATGATATTGTTATCACTGGTAGTAATAAGCAGGGCATTCAAGCATCCAAGGATTTTCTTAGTGAGCAGTTTGTTACGAAGGATCTGGGTACACTTCGTTACTTTTTGGGATTGGAGTTTGCAAGAAATGAGCAAGGCATGGTAATGACACAAAGGAAGTATGTTACTGATCTGTTATCTGAGACAGGAATGGCAGGATGTAGACCAGCTACTACTCCTATGGATCCTAATATTAAACTCTATGATGATGACTCTGAGGAGGTGGACAAGAGACGGTATAGAGAGCTCGTGGGGAAGTTGTTATATGTCATTATTACCCGACCAGACATAAACTTTGCTGTTAGTAGGGTAAGTCAATTTATGGAGCAACCCAGACATGCTCACATGAATGCTGTTTTTATGATCTTGAGATATCTGAAGTCGTCTCCAGGTGCTGGTCTTCTGTTTAGGAAAGATACCTCTATATCTGTCACAGGTTGTGCTGATGCAGACTATGCTGGGTGCCCTAATGATAGAAAGTCTACTTCAGGCTTTATTGTATTTGTTGGCAGCTCACCAGTAGCGTGGAAGAGTAAGAAACAAACTGTTGTGGCCTGATCTAGTGCAGAGTCAGAATATAGGGCAATGGCCCAAGGTAGTGCTGAGATGATGTGGGTTAAATCGGTTTTGACTGATTTAACTATTGAAGTACCTCTTCCTATGCATCTTAAATGTGATAATCAAGCAGCCTTGTTCATAGCCAATAATCCAGCCTTCCATGAAAGGACAAAGCACATTGAAGTGGATTGTCATTATACAAGGGACTTAATTCAAAAAGGGCTGATTTCAACTTCTTATGTATCATCAGGAGAGCAGATTGCAGACATGTTCACCAAGGCTCTTGCTAGAGGTCCTTTTCATCTATGTTGTTCCAAGCTGAGCATGTTAGATATATATGCTCCAGCTTGAGGGGGAGTGTTAGAGTAATTATGTTATTTGTTTTTTTTAATTGTCCTTTTTCTGTAATTTACCCATAGAGCTTTTCTCCTATATAAGAGAGCTCTAGGGTTAGATGAAAGTTAATCTCATTCATTCCTTATCAACATGGTACGTAAGACTTCTATGCCCAAAAAATAGCGAAGTTAGCCCAAATCCTTTATGACAAAAGTCTTTTGCAGAAAAGCCTTAGTCTCCAGCACTCCTTTATCATCGTCACCTTTAACAACCATATCATCTACATATACATCAAATATAACAGTACCAGATGATCGTTTTTGGATGAAAACAGAGTAGTCAGATATAGTTCTCTGGAACCCTAGAGTGCCAATTTCTGTACTTAGTCTGTCAAACCATGCCCTCGGGCTTTGCTTCAGGCCATAGATCGCTTTGCGAAGTCGGTACACATATTCCCCTTCGACTTCATACCCCGGAGGTTGCATCATGTAAACCTCCTCCTCTAGATCACCATATAGAAATGCATTCTTGACACCCAGTTGAAAAATATTCCAGCCCTTGTTTACTGCCACTGAGAGGATGGTCCATATGAAGCCCATTCGTGCAACATGTGAGAAAGTCTCAAAGTAGTCAACTCCATATGTTTGTGTAAAGCCTTTAGCCACAAGTTTTGCCTTCAATCTATCAGTGGAGCCATCTGGAGATTGCTTTATAGTAAAAACCCATCGGCAAGCAACGGGTTTTGTTCCACAGGGACACTGCACAAGATCCCATGTCCTTCATAGTGCGATGGGAAGCTCTTGAGGATCATCCAAGACAGAGTTGGTAGGAGCACTTGATGATGGCGTATTCTCCTGCAACAAAGGAATAAGTAAAGGAATATGAACAAGATCAGAGACATGTTTTCTTTTATACACAATAGGTGGAGCAGGAAGGTCTAATGGTATATCTGACACGTCTTGAGTAAAGAAGGAAGTTTGTTCAAAGAACGTGACATCGACATATATGTAATACCGATGGACAGAAGGATCATAGCATTTGTACCCTTTTTGAGTCTGAGAGTAGCCCAAGAAAACACATTTAATCTCACAAGAAGATAATTTGTCGGGAGTATGAAAATTGTGAACAAATGCTATGCATCCAAAAATCTGCAGAGGCAGAGGGAAGGGTGAGTTTTTTGGGCATGTAAGCCAAAGGGAGTAGAGCTGTTAAGTGATGCCGAGGGGACCCTATTTATAAGGTGGACAACAGTTAGTATCTAATAATTCTTGGGAACCTTCATTTAGGTAAGAAGAGAGCGGGCAATATCAAGAAAATGTCTTAGTTTTCTCTCTGCTACTCCATTCTGTTGAGAGGTATATAGGCAAGTTTTTTGATGGATGATGTCCTGGGAGGAAAAAAGGACGTCAAATCTTTGTTTGTAAATTCCAAGGCGTTATCAGAACGAAATATTTTAATAATAGAGGAGAAGATATTTTTAACATAATGAAATAAATTCCTGACAACGTTATAATTTTCTGATCGTTCCTTCAATAAGAAGACCCAAGATAATCGACTGTAGTCATCCACAAAGACAACAAAGTATCTATGACCACGTAGTGTTCGGACATGACAGGGTCCCCAGATATCACAATGAACAAGAGAAAAAGGAGAACTACGGTGAGGCTCAGTCCGTGCAGGAAAGGAGGCTCGATGATGCTTCCTGAACTGACACGCCTCACACTCAAAGGGTTTGAGGATTGAAAGTTCAGGGAGCATCATGGAGAGAGCTTGGTTGTAGGATGACTTAGACGAAGGTGCCATAGAAGAGGATCGTCAGAGATGGATACTGCACCGGTAAAATCGGAATCAGAAGAGATGTCAAGGTAATAGAGGCCGTTCCTCTCATGTCCCCCACCAAAGATCTGCCTCGTCCAAATGTCCTAAAAATAACAGCAGAACTCGTCAAAAATAACACGGTAGTTAAGTTCACGACATAGCTTCTGTACAGATAAGAGACTGAGAGAAAAAGCAGGAACACAATGAACATCTGTCAATCGCAGCTTGGGAGAGAAATCAATAGTACCAACAACAATAATTGGGGAATGATATCGATTAGCAACATAAACAGTCTTCATTGATGAGGACGGTTGGGAAGAAGTGAGCAGGTTTTCCTCTCTCGTCAGATGGGTAGAGGCTCCAGAGTCAATAATCCATGCATATTTATAGGTAGAGACTGAGTTTTCTACTGTACCTGAGGTAGTAGCTAGACTAATAGAAGAGGTGGAGGCGATATTATTGCCTACAGAGGAAGCAAAGTCTTGTAGCAATTGTATCAGACGAGTATATTTAGAAGCAGTAAATGGGGTATGTTTTCCTCCAGTTTGCTGAGCAGATGTATCTTCAATTACATCAGAAGATGCTTCATCATAGGCATTATTGACATTAAACTGCATGCCAAAAGTTGCCCAACACCTATCAGAGGATGATTACATCATCCACAGTATACACAAGATAGATATCGAGCATCAAATGAATCCGACCACGACCATGGTCATGCCCCCGTCCAGATTCACGACCACGTCCACGTCCAAAGTTTCGACCCATTCCGCCTTGACGCCCTCTATATACTGAGGATGTATAATGAGCTGTTGTCTCTGTAGTAGTGTAGATGGTAGATTGCTGATAGGAGCATCAAGCTCCTGTAAGTGTCCAAAGATGGTCTCAAGGCTCGGTACAGTGTCCGCCATTAAAAACTGATCTTTCACCGGCTTGTATTTTGGATTCAGTCCCGATAGAAATCGATAAACATGCCATTCAACGCGTTCGCCTACTTGTTTATCACAACATGCATGCTGAAAGATAAGGAGCTTCTAAAAAAGGCTTGTAAGAAGCCTGTAGTACTCAATAAGACTCGAATCTCCCTGAGTGGCTGACCATATCTTCGTGTATATATCAGAAAGACGAGGCTTGGTCGTCTCTAGAGAGTATGTGGCTCAAGGTTTTCCCATATCACCTTAGCAGTTTCATTGTAAAGAAGATTAGCAGCAATATTTGGATCGACACTGTTTGTCATCCAGGTGATAACTTGACATTTGTCAACAAATCATATGTCGTAGTCTTTGTCAGTTTTTGCAGGCGGGTCCTTCGGAAGAACATAGATTTTTCGTTGGCCATCGATAAATATTTTGAAGGACCGAGACCATAGAACATATTTTTCAGACCCCTTTAGCTTGATAGAGGTGCCTTGTACCATCAAAGAAGAAGTAGGGTACACGGGCTTGGTCTCAATGGTCGACATGGTGGTGTTTCAGGTCAAGAAGAAGTGACCTAGAGAATGTATCTTGTTCTTAACCGAACATCAAGTGCCTACGTTTGCATCAATAGACAATACATAACAATTAAGAGCCCACGTTGCTGCGCAGAGGGAGGTCGAGCGTGCAAGGGCAAGGCCCGATGGAGGTGTGAGGGCACTGGGGGCCAGAGGCGACGCTCTCTAGGGTACCATGGAAGCGCCGTGCCTGGGTTGGCGCTGGGCTGCCTGAAGTCGCTAGCGATGGTGCGGGCTCTGCCGCAGGTGGGCGACAACACCTTGGGGAGCTTGGAGCTGGCGATGACGGAGGGATTTAGGTCAGAACACCGATCGAGGACCGCTGTTCTGATACCATGTGGAAAAATATGAAAGAATAGAAAGACTTGTCTTATTCAAGAGTCTAGGGGTCCTTATATAGGATAAACACCTAAAGTGCTCAAAGGAGAATATTCAATAGAATATTCTCTACAGAATATTCTCTTAACAAATAGCCACAAAATATTCTCTATAGAATATTCTCTTAACAAATAGCCACATAGAATATTCTCTATAGAATATTCTCTTAGCAAGTAGCCACATAGAATATTCTCTATAGAATATTCTCTTAACAAATATACTCTCAACAGTCAAGTTCAACTAACGTTTTTCCTGCAAAAACCTTCAAAACATTGTTTAAAAAAAACCTTCAAAACAATTGATGTTTATACCAACAACAACAAAGCCCTTTCCTACATTAAGTAGGGTCGGCTACATGTATTCTTTGCCTCCATTTAGATCTATCTTGGGTCATTCTCGAGCTTAAAAACAAATAATTAAAATCCCTTTGGATAGTCTCATTCCGATATTTCTTGGGACTTCCTTGCCGTACCTCCCAAATCTCGCATCTTCTAACGAGTGCATCAACCAACTTCCTTTGGAAATGGCCAAACCATCTTAAGCGGTTTTCTCTCATCTTATCCTGTATCAGAGCTACACCAACTTTCCTTCTTATCGCATCATTCCAAATCCGATCTTTTTGTGTATGGCCACACATCCACCTTAGCATTTTCATTTCTACTAATGTCATTCTATAGTCTCTGCACATGTCTATGATTCGCATGCCAACATTCGGATCCATAGAGCATAGCAGGTCTGGTGACTGTTTTGTAATACTTTCCTTTGATTTTCAAAGGAATTTTCTTACCACATAGAACAGTAGAGGCTATCCAAAGGAAAAACAGAATTGACGATCTCATTGTGACCCTAGGGCTCTCTTATATAGGAAAAAAGCCCTACGAGAAAATTACATAAAGTAGATAGAAGAATAAGAAATATGAATAAATGACAAATAAGGACAACTATTTCAACACTCCCGCTCAAGCTGGAGTACATATGCCTATCATGCTCATAAGCTTCCCCACAAACTCTCTATATTGTCTCTTATTAACCTCCTTAGCATCATCATAGACTTCAACATTAGGATCCATTGGAGTAGTAGTAGGCCTACATCATGTTATGTCCATCTCAACTAGTTGATCAGTAACACACTTCCTTTGCATCATCACCATGTAAGCTGGTTTCTCGCAAATTCAAGGTCAAGAAAATAGCGAAGATTGTCAAGGTCCTTGTCACAAATTGCTGCCTAAGGAAATCCTTAATTGCATAAATACCCTGCATATCGTCGCTTGTAACAATGATTTCATCCACATCAACCAAAATAGCAACAATACCTCTCTGGGATCTTTGAACGAAAAGAGAGTGATCCACGATTGATCTGACAAATCCTTGTTGCTCAATCAACTCAGAGAGCTTTTGGAACTAATCCCACGGACTCTGCTTAAGGCCATAAATATCCTTGTGAAGTTTACAAACCATATGAGATTCCTCCTCAGCAGCAAAACTTGGTGGCAGCTGCATGTAGACTTCTTCCTCTAAATTACCATATAAGGCGTTCTTGACATCTAACTGAAAGAGAGGCCAATCACATGCCACATCACCAGAAATAAGAATCTTCAATGTAGAATGCCGAGCGACATGAGAAATCGTATCCTTATAGTCCATTCCATATGTTTGGGTGAACCCACGAGCAACAAGCCTGTCCTTGTATCTATCCACAGTTACATTTGCATGATGTTTAATTGTAAACACCCACATATTCCCCACAACAGATACACCGTGCGGAGTAGGAACAATACTCCATGTGCCATGAGACTACACATTCATCTCTTCTTCCATAGTAAGACGCCACTGACTAATCTGTAATGCCTCCTGATATGTCTGTGGTATATCTACAACATATAATCCAACAACAAACCTTCGAAACTCTTCTGACAGACGTGCAAGAGAAACATAGGAAGCGAGAAGGTACGCAACACATGTATGCCTCTGTTTCCGTAAAGCAATAGGCACGTCAAGGTCCTCGGCCTTCTTAGCGATCGAGGCAGGAACATCTATAACCACCTTTTCTTCCTGTTGTAAATGCAAATCACCAGTGCTATCAGTAAAAATCAAGTGCTCAGAACATACCTGGGGCATGCTGGATGGTGGAGGAGGTTCATGAGCATGAGGTCGACGTGTGTAAACATGTGGAAAATGATGGAGGCTGCAAGTGGAGACAATGGAGGAGGGGGTGGTGGTGAAGATGGTGGTGAAGAAGTGAGAGGTGTAGGAGTCATAGGCGTCGTAGACGAAATTGGAGGTGGAGTGACGCAACACGAAGTCAACAAATAGGGCCTCATTTTTCTATCCGTAATTAGAGTCTAATTTTATTTACGTTTATTCGAGTCGATGCAATTTTTATTTAAATAAAAGAGATCGCATGTGATCTCAAATTAGTTAGTCGGTTTTCAATTTGAATTTTGAATTAGAGTCAAATTAAGATAAACTAGATTTGAATTTTAATTCAAATCAATTAGAGTCAATTTGAATTTTATTTTATCTTTCTAACCCCACCCCTCCTATATAAAGGGGATGGTAATCTATTGTAAGGATATGTCATATTACAATTAAATTGAGATTTTATCTTGTATCTCCTCTCTCTATTCCTTCTCCCTCGACGCGATCTCCGCGATTCTCTTCTAAAAGCCCTCGTTCTCCGACTAGTCTTTCTCCTTCTCAACCCCTCCTATTTTTCTCCACCAAAAATCCACAAACAAATTAATTTTTCCATCTTGAAAAATCCTATTTGCATCAATTGGTATCAGAGCATGGCATCTAGATCATCCTCACAATATGGCGTTCCCTTCCGCCATTCACGCGAAAAGTCCAAAGCGTCTCGCTCCAATGACCGTGCATGGCACGCTGAGGTTAGACAAGTATTATCTAATATGCTCCAAGTTTGTGCCGATATGCAAGCTTTTGCGTCATAGATACGAGAGCCGCGGAATGTCGAGGCATTGACGTGTCAACTAGAAGTGAATGCCGCCAAAATCGCTGCCAAAAGGACAAGCGAAACTTCCGTCCAAGTTCCCGATGATGAAAATCGTGAAAAACTCGCCGTCAAAGACGATTTGCTCGCAATCCAGACCATTGTAGAAGAAACAAATGCCGACCTGCTCACTGTCCAGGTATTTTCAGACTTGCAAATTCATCAGAAATCGACCTACAGCCCACCCGCCGCCCTCTCACGGACCCCCTCCAGCACCCTCACACCTCTGGCCCCTTCCCGATCGCAACATCACCCCTTGCAGCCCTGATGACCCTCTCCCGAGTCCCTGCTGCGCCCCCCGCACCTCCGGTACCCCCACTCGCCCAGTTACATCCCCTTGTCATCCTCCAAACTACCCCGCAACCCATCTCCGCCACCCCAGCAACCCTCCTCACCATCCCCACAATTCCATCACCCCCGAATCCTGCTGCAAAACCCTCTTACCCCTTAAACCCTATCACTGTGCCCCCCTTTCCTACTGCCCACACACCCCCAGTGAAGTTCCCAACCCCACTGCCGTCTACATCGGCCTCCCCACCTCCCGTTCCATCACCTCCTCCCGCTACCACCCTCCCCATCCCGACCCGAAGCTGCCCTACCCTTCTTCTCATCCCACCAGCGCGTCGCCGCACCCGTTTCCCCAGCCCAACACCGCAGTCCTGCCAACATCTTCCTCGCATCTCGCTTCTAACAAGTCTTCACCGGTGCCTGCATCCTTGAGGCTGCCGCCTCCACCCATCTAGCAGCCGCTATCATGGCATGGTGCTCCCGAAACCCTATCGCCGTCGATTATTTAAAGGAGAAACCCTAATACGGCTCCCATCTCCAAAGGATCCGAATCCCTCAAAACTAGGATTTGGGGATTGATTTGGAAAATTGGCAGAAAAGCCCCTCTTTCCAAGGGTTTTTATCTCAAAGGTCAATTGAAGTACTTATCTTATGATTTTTGTTTAAGTGAAGGGGTACAACGTTTGCAGCCATATCCCTTGGTGGAAAGAAATTACAAACGTAACATTGAAAATGCTCTAATTGGGAAAATTGAAACTACAAATTCATATCGAATTCACCAACGACGCATCGAGGATCACGCAATTCGTCGGGAGACGAATTTTTCAAGCGGGGGAGAACTGATGCAGCATAAAGTCAACAAATAGGGCCTCATTCCGTAATTAGAGTCTAATTTTATTTACGTTTATTCAAGTCGATGCAATTTTTATCTAAATAAAAGAGATTGCATGTGATCTCAAATTAGTTGGTCGGTTTTCAATTTGAATTTTGAATTAGAGTCAAATTAAAATAAGGTAGATTTGAATATTAATTCAAATCAATTAGAGTCAATCTGAATTTTATTTCACCCCACCCCTCCTATATAAAGGGGATGGTAGTCTATTGTAAGGAGAGGTCAGATTACAATTAAATTGAGATTTTATCTCGTATCTCCTCTCTCTATTCTTTCTCCCTCGATGCGATCTCCGCGATTCTCTTCTCCAAAATCCCTCGTTCTCCGACGAGTCTTTCTCCTTCTCAACTCCTCCTATTCTTCTCCACCAAAAATCCACACAACTGCTGCTGTTGCTGAACAGAGGGGCGGCGGTGGCCTACCGTTGCTGCTGCTGTCACATCAAGAAGAGGACGTGTCCCTTTAGGGTTTTGGTGGGGAAGGGGTGGCTAGGGCACATGCTTCGGTCTATGACAGTCGCTCTGATACCATGTGCAAAGGGAAAATAGAATTTACGATCTCATTGTGACCCCATGGCTCTCTTACATAGGAGAAAAGCTCTATGAGAAAATTACATAAAGTAGACATAAGAATAAGCATATGAATAAGGGACAAATAAGAACAACTATCTCGACAAAGTCTCCTCTCTACTTTAACAATCCTACATTTATAATACGAGTAACATCTCTATCGATTTTCCCATCATGTTTCAAAATAGATCCCAACTATCTAAAAGAATCTTTCTTTTGAATGTTATCTTCTCCAATCTTCACCTCGATTTCTTTATCATTGCTTCCATCAAATGTGCACTCCATATATTGAGTCTTCGTCCTACTTATACGAAATCTTTTAGTCTCTAAGCGCGTTTCCAAACCTCAAGCTTCTCATTTACTCATTTAATCTCATCAATCAACACACTATCATCAACGAAAAACATACTCAGGATATCTCATCCTGATTCTGACTAGTCTCATCAATTGATGTTTATACCCCACAAATAAAATGAAAGAATGCTTTAAAAACTCAGAAATGATTGCCATAAGTCCATACACTTGTGCGGAGATTACTTGAACCAGAAGAGTTCATGTTGGAATGGGATGTTAACACAATTTTCTCAAGGACAAGATCAACATATCCTCGGAAAAATTGTGTAGGGGAGATGAGGACCAAAGAAAATAATATATAGAAACATGATGACCATGGATGTTGTGAATATGGTTTAGAAGCACAAGTTCTTGAAAGATACATTGGATTGGATCTGCAGAAGAAAATGCTTTCTGATTCAATAATGAAATCTTAATCCTTTTTTATAGGAGGATGTTGGGTAAATTACAATAACTAACCAAGAAAAATAAGTAAAACAGGAAAAATACATCATACATGAAAATAAAATAACTAATGACACCCCCCTTAAGCTAGAGTATAAATATAAATCTTGCCCAACATATCACACAGAAAGTCTCGATGCTTCTTTGTAGTGGTGAAAATATCTGCAAGTTGAATCTTACCAATTTTACTAGAGAGGTAGGAAGTAGCAATTTTCTTTTCAGTGACAACATTACGAATTGTTACGATAATCACTATCAATATACTTCATCCTTTCCTGAAACACAAAATTGGACAATTACTTCATCCTTTCTTGAAACACAAAATTGGACACAATGTGGGCTAACATACATGTTGTCATAATACATAGGTACATGATAGTAGCCTGAACACCAAGATCCTTAAGAAGAGGTATTTGGTTGAGTGCCTATTATGTTGTAGATGGGTAAATGGATACCTCCAGGATCCATTTACCCCATCCATGTGTTTAGTTGTTAGTTCCACATCTACCAGTGGTGGGACTTGGAGGCTCTGCGGAGGCTATATAAGGAGCCCCAAACCTCCTATATCTACAGAGAAAAAAGAATGCAATATCCGCCCCTTTGAGGGCTTCTCCCGTGGTTTCATCTCGCTCCTTAGAGAGTACGGTACCATGTAAAAATTCTTTGTTCCATGTTTATTTCTATTGCTCTTTTTAGCATTTAGCTTCCGCATTCTTTATTTTCTAACATGGTATCAGAGTGGGTCGATTCTCGAGTGGTTTGACTTTTATTTTTATTCAAGATTCGATTATCAAAATCAGTTCTCGATTGTTCTTGTAATTTCTGTTCTTGCAGATTGTTTGAGAAGAGTTTTTTTATCTGAGTTCAAGATCCAGTTTGTAGGGTTCCCATCTGGAACCCTAATCTATGTCCTACCACAAGCTTCATCCACGTTGCGGTGCTCGATTCACTCGCACGAGGTGCTCATGCAATCTGCCCAGGTGCAAAGGTATCAGACATCATCAGGTTTCATCGGGGAACCCTAGGTTTCGCGTGAAACCCCCATGCCCGCAGCTCCAGCCTCACGTGACCCCATGCACGCCTCTTCTCCCTTGCAGACGGCAAGAACCAACAGAGACTCCAAGCGGATCCCTCCGCCCTCCTCACTCACGGCGAGCTCAAGGCGCAAGCGGCACCCTCCAGCCCTCCGCCGATCATCTCCAGGCGGAGCTCCATCACACGCAACCTTGTGCATCTCCAGATCGACGAAACTCTTCAGCAACTTGTCTAGCAGTAGGCGGCGCCCCCGTGCTTCTCTCCAGCAAGATCTTATCCTCTCCAGTGGCTTCGGCGGCGTAGACATCTCCTCCTGATACCGCTATTCCCAAGCAATGACCTCGCTTGAGCCATCATTCAGGCGGCGACGCATCAAAGGTCCCTCGAGTCTCGACCTCCAGCACACCATGCGCGCACCCTTCCCTCTCTAGCGACATCTCATCCTATCGACGAGGCCTCTCCTTCAACGGCTTCTCGCTGGCGGCACGGGCGAACCTTTGAGCAGGTGGCACTCTCGATTAGCGATCCTCCGAGCCGCTCCACGTCCAAAACCAAAGTCGGCGATGCCGACTCCCTCCATCGTGACATCGCAGGAGCCTAATCGGGGCTGGCGGCTGTCTTTTCAGTGAAGGGGTCCCCGACTGGGGAACTCAAAATGGGATTCGCTGCTTCCAAGCCCAAGTGGGTTTCTTTTATTTTTTTTAAATATTACAGCCCAAAGGGGGGCTTTGTCTGCTATTAAAGCCCAAAGGGGCCAGTTTGTAAAAAAATGGAGGAGAGAATAGAGATGTCAGGAAAAAAAATTGATGCAACGGCTAAATTAAAAAAAATTGAGAAAAGGCACGTACAAATCAAAAGCCGTACGCACACTTGCAAAAAAAGCCGTAAAAAAACATGAACGGCTATAAAAAATGACATGAAATAGCCGGAAAGAAAATTTTCATTGAAAAGAAAAGCAAAAAATGTGATAGCTTATTTTGTTTTGTACCCCCATTTTATTGTCTTCTCCCAACTTGGTCGATGATTGTCATTCCGACCCGTATGGGAGACAGGGGGAGTATTGTGTATAGTCACAGGTCTTGTTCCATATTCAAAGGTCAGATTCAGATTCTCCAGACCTGCTGGATTGTTTAGACTCTGCAGTGATCAGTTGTTCAGACTCGACGTCAGATGTTTCCGAGTCCCCAGTTTTCAGATGTGCACATGTTTGCCATCTTTTGTGTGGTCCCCATCATTCTTATTTTGTCGGCCAGAGTTTTCATGTGAGCCATAGGGACTCCAAAGTAGAGGACCATTCCCTATGTCATATTGGCAAGGGTTTTCATGTGGTATCATAGGGACTCCGGGGTAGAGTACCATTCTCTGTGCCATATGGGAGAGACCCAGTTCTCCGACGAGGAGACTTTTCAGACTCCATTCTCCAGCGATCGTGGACTCCGACTAGGATTGCACTTCCACGGCCTTTTTAGTTCGACCCTTTTCTGAGATGGAGCAGTTGTTCACATTATTATGGCGGGCCAGAGTACTCTGACGAGGAGACGCATTTCAATTGCAGTGACTCTGACAAGTGCAGTATAGAGCACATGCTCTCCGACCAGGAGATTCAGTTGACTCACCAGCCCGTTCGTCCTCCTCACCTACACAACATGAGAAGCAACGTCCTCGACAACAGTCGATAGTTGTGCACGTTGAGTTGATATTGTCTGTAGTGTCTTGTAGCATGAGTTGAGTTTCTTTCTGTTGGTCCAAGCTGAGCATTGCATGCTCCAGCTTGAGGGGGAGTGTTGGAGTATTTGGTTGTGCACTTATTATGTTGTAGATGGGTAAATGGATACCTCCAGGATCCATTTACCCTATCAATATGTTTAGTCCCACATCTACCAATGGTTGGACAGGAAGGAGCCCCAGACCTCTTGTATCTATAGAGAAAAAGGAATGCAATATCTGCCCCTTTAAGGGCTTCTCCCGTGGTTTCATCCCGCTCCTTAGTGAGTAGGGTTCCACATAAAAATTCTTCGTGTTCCATGTTTATATTTCTTTTTCTACTGCTCTGCTTATCATTTAGCTTCCGCATTCTCTATTTTCTAACGGTTGTCATAATACATAGGTACATGATAGTAGCTTGAACACCAAGATCGTTAAGAAGAGGTATCATCAATGCTCTCTAACATGCAATATAAGTCCTATCTCGATATTTAGCATTTGCACTAGAACGACCAATTTGTAAACTTTTGTTGTGTTGGTAATCAAGTTCTCACATAAGAAGATGGCATAGTTAGTAGTGGATCTTCTAGCTTTGATAAAGGTCACATAGTTTGCATCAGAATATGCCAAGAGGGCTAGGTTTCTATTATGCTTGAGGTCCTTGAGAATAAGACATACATCTTACTAGTGACTGTAATATGGCTTCTCTATGGGTGCGTTTGGTTGGTGGGTTATCCGGGGGTGGATAACCCGTTTTTATGTTAGTGTGTTTGGTTGATGGGTTAAGGGTTGGGAGGGTTTGTGTGATGTGATTGTATTGAAATTTGAAAAAGTGGGTAATATTATGATATGATTGTATAGGAATTTGAAAAAGTGGGTAGTTGTTGTGATGTGATTGTATTGAAGTTTGAAATAATGAGTAGAAACTGAGTATTTTATGATTTTTAGATGATATGATGGTATAATATATATTTTTTTGATGAAAAGATGGTGGACCCCACAAGTGGGTTGGGAATATGGGTTTTGGGGGGTAACCCACCCAAAGTGGGGGGTAACCCCCCAAACGAACACACCCTATATGTTGACTCACATAACCAATGCCAAAACTGATATCTAGTCTGGTAACAATTAAGTACATGCGTTTCACAATAATATTCCCATATCATCTAATATCATTCAAAGGAGGATCATATGCAGGCATTGACCTCGCAGAAGCATCATTAGGAATAGACGAGGGCTTGGAACCCAACACGCATATGTCCTCAAGTATCTTAAGGCATTGACCTCATAAAACCACTTGTCATTTTTCTTTGAAGCTTACTAAACTCAGGCGCACGTCTCACTGAGCTAGACCAAGGCGCATGCCTCGAGGCTATATGGGACCGCCTCACCTTGAGGCGTGTGCCTCGGCCACCTCGAGGCTAGTTTTCTCAAACCTGAATGAGAGCATAAAGTTGAGTGGCTCCAGTGATGTGAGACCACTTTAATTGAAGAGGGGGATGCTAATGCTAACACAGCTTTCTTTCATTCGATAGCAAGTGGAACGCAGATGAGGAACAATATTGGGGATATATGAGTGGATGATTCCCTGGTACAAGAGGATGCTCGAGTGCAAAAGTAATAGTAGAGCATTTTAAGAAGTTTGTCCAGCAGGATTATGAACCCAATGATGGTGGTCTGGTTTAGGTGTGATCAGAATTCATGATGACCATGCTGATGACTTGATTAGGTCCTTTGAGGAGGAAGTATGACATGCGGTGAAGAAGTTGAATGAGAATGGCTTGCTGGCCTCAACAGATCTTCAGTTTTTTCTTTGAGGAGTTTTGGGAGGTGATGCACCATAATGCGATGGGTATGATAATGGAGTTTGAGATGGGGAACACCGGGTTTATAAGGTTAAATCGCATACTGCTCCTTTTGCTTCCTAAGAAGAATGCAGCTTTTGCTTTTTTAAGAGAAAATGGCATCGAACTGTACGGGTGTGCACAAAAAAACATGTATTCACATGTTTGGCATAAAAATTACAAAGACCGAGGCTCCCATAGGAGCCTGGCATGTTCTAGTACATTTTTTTGAGAAGGAAGGACTTAATATATTTTCAACATAAAATCTCTTCCTATGGAAAATATTCCCATTCCTCGCTATCGCATGAGCCTTTTCAGGCCTTGTGACTTCCATAGATGTCCCAATAGGCCCTTAAAAATCGCTGGCCCCTAAGGTCACAGTATTAGGAATAGCAATCTCCGCCCAAATTTACCTCAATGATGCGTAATAGAAAATAAACGGTCGACATCCTCCATGTCCTCATCAAAGCGCTAACATGAACCACTTGCCCCCGGGAACAATCCAGCTCTCCTGGAACCTATCAACACCCTTTCTCTCCCTAACAAACGAAGGAGCACTTTCTTCCTCCTTGGGACCTTTTAGGACCAAATCTGCCCCAACAATGATACGGAAATACCTGGGTTAAAAACCATCAAGTCATACACCACCTTGTAGGTTTTTTCATGTAAAAGCACCATTCACATCCAACAGTCACACCCCCAGGGGACAATATGTAGCTATTATTGTCGAAGACTTGCGACCTATTGCAAATTTATTTAATTGTGGTAAGGGTTTCGACCAACAGGTTAAAGGAGGTTCCATCATCAGTTGTTAGTCCTCTTCAGATGGAATTAACTTTAGGCATGTTGATGGCTAACATGAGGGTTATGGCATTTGAGATCATTCTGGATTGGAAAGAAGGTGGCTGACATGGTTATTATGGAATGTTGATTTCTCTAAGGCTTATGATTGTTTATGTTAGAGTATTTGGTAGTGCACCATGTTGAGTTGTAGCAGGGTAAATGGATCCTGGAGAAGATCCATTTACCCCATCCAGTGTTTAGTCCCACATCGTCCAGAGGGACTTGGAGGCTCTGGAGAGGCTATATAAGGAGCCCCAGACCTCCTGTACTCATTGAGAAAAAGCAATGCATAGCATGCCCCTTTGAGGGATTCTCCCGTGGTTTCATCCCGCTCCTCACGGAGTAGGGTTCCACGTAAAACCATGGTGTTCCATGTTCTATCTTTTTTGTTTATGCTCTGTTTATCAATCGCTTCCGCATTCTTCATATTTAATAAAAAAAATTGCAAAAGCCGATATGAAAGAAATTCGAAACAACAGGACCTGTGACTCTACACTATAGTTTAGATCAGAGACTTCTTTCAATCTCGCTTCACAAAAGAAGTTTCCCTGACATGCAGCTCGGATGAAAAGATGCGGCACCACACCGTCCTTCTCGGTGTTCATTCATGGCTGTATAATAGGTGGGTTTTTTTAGATGTAGTGGGGTGTCCGGCAGGGGTACCCTCTAGTACCAATCCTCTTTTGCGGTATATGCAGTAACAACTAGGCTTGTAGTTCGGAATGGATGCTTTAATGATTAATCATGATCTTTCTATACTATTGCTGCCGTCTAGACACGCCACTCTTTTATTTGATGATGGTTGAGTGCGAGAGGCCACAAGTATTCTTAAGTTGACCATGATCTCTGGAGGCTGTGTAGTGTTGTTGCATATAAACAAAAACAAATATTCTTTTTTTCCTTTGGGTTGAAAATGAGGAAGAGTCGTGGAGAGGCAATAAGGTCTTTAGCTATGATAGTAAAGGTACTTTCTCTGGGTCTACCTTTGATGGCGGGTATACTTCATGAAGAGGATTGGTTACGAATTCGAGAGCATATGGGACACAAGCTAGTTGGGATCAAAGCTACATGTTTGTTTAGGGGAGGATGAGTAGTTCTGCTCAAGTTTGTTCCATCAGTCATTTTGATCTTTTACCTCTCCCTATATAAGTTGTTTACAAAGTTCATATGTGCTTGGAGAGTCTAATGGCACCGATAGAGGAGGATGTCTTAAGGGTTCTTTATTATAGGGAAATAAGCAAAGTCCTCGTAAAATGACTTGTAAGAATCGGTAAGAATCTTGACAGCGGTGGCAAGATTATGGTCGATTTGGCTTAGTCGTAACGAGGCCATTTTCTCAGCGCAACGTTTCTACAAGGAAAATGTGCTCATTCGCGCGGCTGGGTTGGTGGACGATTGGAGTTGTAGCTGATTCTGTTTTTTGTTTTTTCCTTGCCCAGATCTGGAGGCTATATCGCTTCCTTATGTGGGTTTCACGTTTGTTTTTCTTTTTGTACCTTTGTCCCTCTTTCCTTTTAATATTTTGGGGTGAACACCATTGAGTGTATCCCCCTTCTTCTTGGCTTCAAAAAAAAAGAATCTGGAGTGAGGAGGAGGATCTCTTGTCTCTCTTAACATAAGATATCTACAGAGATATTGCTATCCTGGAGGTGACGAAGGATAATGAGAGGTTGTCTTCATTTTTTTGGAGGCATCTGTGCTATGTTTTCTGATGTAATACTATTCTTGAGATTGATGACGGGAATCATCGAGAGTTTCCAATTTTGGTTAGATGATTAGACTGAACAAGTACGTTTATATGACATCCTCCCAAGACAATTTGCTTTGTCTTAGGATAATGGAGCTTTTGTTGAGAATATTGGTCCTGCATAAGGATATGGAGAGGTATTCAGATGTCGGGCTTGTCGGCCAATTTTTTAGATCAATGTCTTGAGGATTTATGCAGCTGTTGTTTGATATGGAGAAGATCGAGGGCTCCACTGGCAGATAATATAAGTGGACCTGTCAGGAGTTCATGATGGAAAAACATACAAAACCTTGAAATGGTAGAAGATACACGGGGATACAAATTTAAGGAAACACTACAAAATCATATAGAGGAGCTAAGCGCTGTGAAGGGTAAATGTCTTCATATGGCTTTTCATGAGGAGGTGAATGACAAGATCTTTGGCAATGTTTATAATATGTCGAATCTTTCTCACAACAATATCATTCTGAGAGGTGCAGACACAGGCAATGTGATGAATAACTTTACTAAGCGATAAGGACTGCATGTCACGCTGCATAACCTCCAACCTACCATCGTTGCCTTGGTACTATGTGTAAGATAATGCCTTGGCCTCAATAATGAAACCTTAATTGTTTTTTTATAGGAGAAAGTTGTTGGGTAAATTATAAAAACCGTCCTAGCAAAATAAGAAAAACAGAGAATTATATGAACACAAAACAACTAGAGAAAGATCAACTGAGGTCGATTCTATAGGAGGGTTCAGGAGTCTCATCTTTATACCCAAAAGATAATAGTTTTATGGAAACTGAAATAGAACAAGGTAGTGTAAATATTAATTGCAAAATGCCGGAGCAATGAGGCTGCATAAAAAACTGTATCGTGTGAGCTTGCACATGTCTTCGGTTCGTGCTGAATGTGAATGAAAATGACTTTGCTTTCACTTGTATGTTTGTAAACTATTTGCCCTATCCGAGCTGACTTTGTCTGAATTTCTTAGAATTCCATGTATGGAAGTATCGATTTAATAGAGCAACAGTAGACAATATATAATTATGAAATAAGTTAAAATCATCAAAGTTTCATGGCCATAGAAACTCCACCACAATGCTTACGAGCATCGAACCTTCTCGATTTTCAGTTAAACTCGCTAGATTTTGTTTAACCTTTATGATCTGCTAGACAGTGCATCATCTTGTGCTATCCCTTTCTATTCATCACTTTTTTGCATCATAAACTAATATACTGAAATTGGATTTAAGTTGCTTACACATTTTCTCACATCGAAAGTTGAAGATTTGGAAGTAAGCATATCTCATTACTTGAATGGGCTTCAGAATCTTGATATGGCATGACAAAATCCTTTGTTACATCACCTTTGATATGGAATCTCTTCTATCCGAAGTGCAGGTTCTTGTCTATCATGATCTCTTAGGAATGCTGCAGCATCCTCATCATGCAAAGGTTACTCAACTTTGATTCCATGCCATCCTTTTCTCGTTCCTCTCATCTTCTGTATGTTACGCTGTCGACAGGTTACCCCGAAATTTTGCAAGCAGTATGGACAAGTCGGAGACGTCATCAACAAGGCCCTCATGGATTACAAGCAAGAGGTTCAGGCCAGATCATTCCCTGGTGCAGCTTACAGCCCTTACAAGATCAACAAGGCGGATATAGATGGATTCCTAAATGAGTTGCAGAAAATGGGCTTGCCTGATGCTGCATCTGCTGCGGCCAAAGTGGCAGAAAGTGTGTAAATATTCGGTGGAGTGCCGTATCGGTAGAAATCCAATGCGACATTTTCCCGCACCCATTCTCCCAGTTCGTGACTTTGGATTTTGTCTTCTTAGCAAAGAGGAAGGGAGGATATCATTTGGGAGGGGAAGATCTTAATTATGTAAATAAAGCTACACATATCGAGCTTTTGTTTATTATTTAATTATTGCACCAATTGCTGGTTATATGCACAAGGATGGTGCCAAGAGGAACAGTTGTTCTTGGTAAAAGGTGATATCCCCGAATCGAGATGCTATTCCATTTGTCTAAGGTGATATATACTACTTAATGTCAATATGCTTCGTGAAATAATTCAAATTGTTAGATGTGAATGCTTGTGATCGTCTTTTATCTTCTGGGTTGATATTGGGAGTGTATGCTTGAACGAGTTATCTCCCATTCAGATTCGAACTCAGATAATCCAATTTGAACTCGAAGCTCAATAAGTTTCGAGTTCGTGAATGCTAACACAAACGCATACTCATTATGAGTAAGCTCATGAGCTTTTTAACAAACTTTTGTATAAAGCTCCTTGCCATTGTAAGACCACTATAGTTAAAATATTATTAAAAGATTTGAAAACACATTGAACAAACCAAACATAGAAAACAAGAAAAAAAGGCCTATTGCACACAATAGACAAACAAGCAAATTATTATGGGCAATTGAAAACAACGCAATCTTGTCTTTTAAAATAGAAGAAAAAAAGTTGTTGAAAAATGAATCATTGAAGGGCAATGCTCGCAGAAGCCTAACTTGCTCATGCCTCAATTATGAAGTAATCCTCTTCTGATATAATATTCATGCCGGTCCCGCTTATAGGTCAACTTGAGGCGCTACAACTTAGTGCAAACTATATCTAAAATAATGGAAATGGTATTGGAACTCATAACAATAACTCCTTGCAACATATATAGATTTCCTGATCTACTACCAGATATAAAAAATGATCATCTTTGCTTATTATCAATATACCACTCACATCCTTTCTCTTCTAGAGTAGCAAGGGATATAAGATACTTTGTCATATTTGGAACATAGTGAACATCTATTAAGGTGACTATGGTCCCATCAAGCATCTTCAATCAATGCTCTCTAATCCTATAGTCGTAGATTGCGAGTCATTTCTTATAACAACTCCTCCACCAATTGAACTATATAAGGAAAATCAATATCGATTGGATTTGACATGGTAGGAGCATCCGAAATAAAAAAGTCAAGCATCCATTGATCTATGTGATGCACTAGCCATTAGAATATAGCTCACGTGTATCTTTGCATTATATTTCCACATAACTGATTCGGTTGAAGTAGCTATGAATTGTGTAATTTGATTTTTTCTCTTTCTCTTTATTTTGGAGTTTCTAACACTCATCCTTCACATGCCCACTTTTTCTTACAACATCGACGGAATTTGTTTTGGTCATTTTTCTTTTCATACCACAACTTCTCAAATTTCTCTCGTTATGTGAATTTACCCCTCACATGAAGCTCGTCATTCTTCGTATCACTTGGTGATTATCATGTCAGTTCATTGTTTATTAGTTCATCCAAGAGTAGGGATGATTCTACATCATCTAGTGAAGTTTCATCCTTCTTTTAAATTAGGGTTTTTCTAAAACGTCTATATGAGGCAATAACAAACGTAATAGCAATATTTGCCCAATTTTCACCATAAATCTTTCATTTCATATTTTCTAACTCGAAGATGATTGATTGAGAACATCTAGACGATATTTAATAGATGTACTTTAAACAATATGAAGTATGAAGAGGTGTGCTTGAGATGCAAGAAATTGACGTTTATCTTTGTTGCATAGAGGCTCTCATGCTTTAACCACATAATCATTATGGAGGTCTCCTTCATGACTTTACGAAGAATATTGTTGTACATGAAAGTTATACACTTACCTAGTCCTTTCATCCATCTCTCATTTATTATCTTGAATCAATGTTGCAGACATATTCTCTATAACTTTCAATGCCTTTGTGACCTCTTAATGAATGAGTATTGATTCCATCTTGACCTTCCACATGTCAAAATTTATGCATCGAGTGAACTTCTCGATCTCAAATTCATACTCATCTTCGAGGCCAAATTGGATTAAAAAATCTATTATGGGAGGCTTCAACGCATTGCACAAGTTATTAACTACATATTTTTTTTGTTAAAACTCACAAACGTGTATAGAATGCATGGAAAATCTTTGATAAAATTTCTTTGACACCAAAGGCCTGTTTGGTTGCTGGGTTGGACTGGGTTGGGTTGGGCTGGATTGGGATGAGTGAATAGTAATCTGTGAGGAGAAAGTACCCTTGTGAATAGTAACCAGGGTTGGGCCAACCCTGCCCAACCCTGTAACCAAACAGGCCCCAAGTTTTAGAAAACTGATTCAATCACATAACAATCCACATGATATTACACAAAAAAGACACCGATTTTACGTGGATTTCCCCTCAAGGTGAACTGTTAAAAATCAGGAGCAAAGAAAGAGATCACTACAGAAAACCAGAGTACATGATATAAAACCCTAATAGATGATGCTATATTGGAATAAACCTTTCCAATATCCCATGACTAATTCTAACAAAAGTATATATAAAATACACGATTATATGAATCTAATCGGATTAAAAAATTCATACATTAAGTCGGCCAAGATTCATTTACAAATATATAAGATCTTAAACATGTTGAGTATTCAAGGAACATCTCAACAATATTAAACTAATTAAATCTTTACGGAACATCTCATCAAATATTGAGATTATGTGAATAACCAACTTCTGTTTCTTGGATTGAGATATATATTGAAGATAAAAGAAGGCATTCTAAACTAGACCAATCAGTGTGGGGGCTTGAAATATGGGATTTAAGCATGTTTATGGGATCAGTTATGTGGTTCACTGTATTTCTAGATGATTCCAAACATTGAACTAGGGAAACACTCATTCTAGCTATGTTCCTGACAAGAGGGATCAATGATTGGGCAATGTAATGACTTTGGAGGACCCCTTGCTTAAATAATACATACCACTTATAAGATCGTAAAAAACCAAATATTAAATTATAACATATTTACGCTCTATATAATTGAGTCGACAAATCAATATCAACAGAGCCATGGTTATGAAGATATGAACCCAGTCATATTACTTACACTCTATACAAGGGGTTTGGACTTTTGGCATTATAAATGAAGTTCAAATAAAAAGAGGACTTTTAATTCGATTTCCAAAAAATGACATATATGCACTCATCAAAAGCACCTCGTCGAGGCCAATCTAATATTATCAAGTTTTTATCAATTCAAAATTGGATGCAAAAACTAAACTAATGTCGTAAATTGCATTCTTATCAAAACTTTACTAGATTTGACCTAGGTCTCTTTTGTGATTTCAAATGAACTTGAAAGAGGAAATTCATCACAATTTTAGAGTTAAGGTGATTTCAAATCCGATTATCATTGCATATTGAGTTTCTATTGAGTGCATGCAACTATCTAACTTGATTTAATTCCTTTTTGAAAAAGGGATAACTTTTCACTTAATCGAATGATTAACTCACACGATCACGATTTGTTGACTGCCAATTGACTCAAGATCCACTAAATCCTACATTCATATATCACATTATTTTCTATCCATCAGATGCCATATCAATCTTTATTGAATTTCAATTTTTTTTCCAAATATCAATCACATTTTAAGTACAAACAAAACCATTTAACTTATTTCTTCCATCATCTTTTAATTGTTTTCAATCATTCATTATCCACCAATGCATTAGTACCATTATACTAATTAAGAGAACCATACTACTAAAATTTAAATTTATTAGATCTCATAATAATTTACGTTAACTCAAAACATATAATTATTTTTCTCTATTTTAACTTTTATCCAAATAAACTTTAAGGGCATTTGGGATTTTAGGTTTTTTTTCATGTTGGAAAAAGTTATAAAGCCATACAAATTGAACTTTCTCTAAACTTCTCAAAATTCTCTCTCTCTCTCTCGCTATATATATATGGTTTTCCAACGAGCCATGCACACATTAGGATTGTAATGAGAACATTCATATTTACTATTTTTTTATCATTTTGAATATATTTCTTATTAGATTACAAATGTTATACATATTCTTATTACTAGCAATCTTTTTTATAAAAAGAAAATATTAAATTAATATAAAATGATTGTATCTTTATTTATATCAATAACTTTTTTTATTCTTACTAATGTCCATTTCATATTAGTTTAAAGCCTTTTTTGTGAAACTTATTACTAATAGTCAGAAAATGATATAACAATTGTGAACCAATAAGTATTATGCTCAAAATGATAGAAAACATTATTAAAACTGAGTGTGCTCATTACAATCCTAATGGACTCAAATCTCATTGAAAAATATCTCTTACAAAATTAAATTTAATCTATACTAAGACAAGTTTTCTCGGCTTCTTGTTTCCTTTGCTACTCCCTCTTATCGGTGGACAAAGAGCCACTTGTATTCATAGCTCTTGGATGCACATAATCTCCAAAGAAATCCTCCCTCGATAAAAGGGCCCTCACAACAAATTCAAACAAGAAAATGGTCAGAACAATTTTCGATAAAAATAGAATAAGAGAGAAATAGACAATAAAGCGAATAATGTCAAAACAAGATAAGCAAACTACTCTATGCTCTAAAAAATGATGCTTCCCAGCAACGACATCATTTGATGAACTGATTTGGATACAGGGTACCTAACATTGATAATCGTCGGATCCGATAATCATTGATACGACTGAAGGCCTGCTATGTCCGACAAGTCGGATCCGATAATCGTTGTGTTGGCCGCTCTCTCTACTCTCGGTACCCAATCCGAGCTTCTCAATCAACAATTAACCCACATTGATAATTAAACAATATAAAGGAGTGAGTTGAAATTTATTATACCCTATAAAAATGTGTATAGTAGACAAGTAGTATGGGTCTAACCTTAGAAAGCACATATGGTAGAGAAAATCTGAATAGACTACTTAAGGGATTTAAGGATTTTTGCTTTTGGAATGTTTTTGTGGGTTTTAATATATATATATATACATAGTTTTAATTTGGTAACTTTTAATATTTGATTTAGAAATAAAATGTAAATTAAAATAGCTAATAAATATACTATGTAGATAAGGAACAAAAAAGAGATGTTTTGGATTATGATGATAGAAAACATTATTAAAACTAAGTGTGCTCATTACAATCCTAATATATTCAGGTCCCATTGAAAAAATATCTCTTACAAAATCAAACTAAATCTATACTAAGACAAGTTTGCTTGGCTTCTTGTTTCCTTTGCTACTCCCTCATATCGATGGACAAAGAGACACTTGTATTCATAGCTCTTGGATGTACATAATCTCCAAAGAAATCCTTCCTCGATAAAAGGGCCCTCGCAACAAATTCAAATAAGAAAACGGCCAGAACAGTTTTCGATAAAAATAGAATAAGAGAGAAATAGACAATAAAGTGAATAATGTCAAAACAAGCTAAGAAAACTACTCTATGCTCTAAAAACTGATGCTTTCTAGTAGCGACATCATTTGATGAACTGCTTTAGATATAGGGTACCTAATGATCGATCTTGAAGGGCCTGCAATGTCCGACAAGTCGGATCCGACAATCGTTGTGTTAGTCCCTCTCTCTACTCTCGGTACCCAATCTGAGCTTCTCAATCAACAATTAACCCATAATGATAATTAAACAATATAAAGAGTGAATTGAAATTTAGTATACCATATAAAAATGTGTATAGTAGACAAGTAATATGGGTCTAACCATAGAGAGCACACATGGTAGAGAAAATCTGAATAGACTACTTAAGGGATTTAAGGATTTTTTGCTTTTTGAATGTTTTTATGGGTTAAATATACACACACACACAGTTTTAATTTGGTAACTTCTAATATTTGATTTAGAAATAAAATGTAAATTAAAATAGCTAATAAATATACTATATAGATAAGGAACAAAAAAGAGATGTTTTAGATTATGACGACAGAAAACATTATTAAAATCGAGTGTGCTCATTACAATCCTAATGGACTTAGGTCTCATTGAAAAAAATCTTTCGTACAAAATTAAACTAAATCTATACTAAGACAAGTTTGCTCGGGTTCTTGTTTCCTTTGCTAATCCCTCCTATCGGTGGACAAAGAGCCACTTGTATTCATAGCTCTTGGATGCACATAATCTCCAAAGAAACCCTCCCTCGATAAAAGGGCCTTCGCAACAAATTCAAACAAGAAAATGGTCATAACATTTTTCGATAAAAATAGAGAGAAATAGACAATAAAGTGAATAATGTCAAAATAAGCTAAGCAAACTACTTTATGATCTAAAAACTGATGCTTCCCAGTAGCGACATCATTTGATGAACTGCTTTGGATACAGGGTACCTAATGACCGATCTTGAAGGGCCTGTGATGTTCGACAAGTCGGATCCGACAATCATTGTGTCAATCGCTCTCTCTACTCTCTGTACCCAATCTGAGCTTCTCAATCAACAATTAATCCACAATGATAATTAAAAAATATAAAGGAGTGATTTGAAATTTATTATACCCTATAAAAATGTGTATAGTAGACAAGTAGTATGGGTCTAACCATAGAGAGCACACATGGTAGAGAAAATCTGAATAAACTACTTAAGGGATTTAAGGATTTTTTCTTTTGGAATGTTTTTGTGGGTTTTAATATATACATAGTTTTAATTTGGCAACTTTGAATATTTGATTTAGAGATAAATGTAAATTAAAATAGCTAATAAATATACTATATAGATAAGGAATAAAAAAGAGATGTTTTGGATTATGATTTTTTAAAAAATATATATTTGGAGTTTGTGATTTTTCTCTTTTTTTGTGAATTTTGTGCAATTTTGAGTATTTTTATGGATTTTTCAATAAAGAAATAGACAAAAATACAAACAGAAGATCCAACAACTTGAAATGAGCTTAATAATTATCTATCAAATCAAATTAAGCTAAAATTAATTTTCCTAGATACTAAATAATGCAAAGAAAATTTAAAAATTTGAAACATATTGTTGTGATTTTTCTATGATTTTATAGAACTTTTATGAGATTTTATATGTCTTGTAATATTTGGGAGTTTTAATTAATATTTTTCAAATATAATTGGATAGAAGATGAAATATAGATAAATAAACATAAGGATTTTTTTTAATTTTCCAAATCATTTTTTTGTAATATTTATGGTTTTTCAGATACTAAAAGTAAAAAATGTAATGGTTTTGAATTTTATAAATAGAAAATAATTTTAGTTGCCTTGCAAAGAATATATTCTTAAAATAGGGTCCCGAGCACTTAAAATAATTTTCCTACGATTTTTAAATACAAAGCGGTATTTTTAATGATTAAAATACAAGTATAAAATTAAAGTACCTATTTGTAATTTCTAAGAAGTTTCAAAGAATTTCGTAACACCTTAACAAAATTCACAGGCATACATGCAATTTACGCATAATAAAAAATAATATACACCTGACAGGGCTATAAATGCAAATAATAGAAACCACATGACCACGTATGGAAATTATCCAAAATATTTTGTATTAATATTTGAAGTTTTAGAACCGAATAGAAATAAACACAAACCGGAGGAGGTTCACGCAAAATGCCCTAAACCAAAAATAACAGAAGTTTTGGGTCCAACTTGCAATAGAAAAATATTACAACTGTAAATGAAATTTTAAATATCAAATAATAAAAAATGTGTGGGGTGGATGGTGCAAAACACCCCAAAGTGTGTGCTGGTGGACGACGGGGATGAAGTTACTTATCCACGTGGCATGTAAGGGATGACTGATGACACTTCGAGGATGAAGGGCGAAGATTAGGTCCCGCCCTCAGATTTGACAGCTCTTGGGTGCTCAATCGGATGCCACCTGCTCCACTTGGGCTTCGTTCTTCATCCGACAGTCATGAGGTGAGTTGGAAGAACAAGGAAGAAGCTTCTCCTAGACGAGCTTCGATTCGAGATATATCCTGGTCCTTCTGTCCTTCTGACTGCTAGTATGCTCCAAATGATCATGGAAGGTTTCCGTAGTGATCCAAGGTCTCAAATGGGTCCAGAACTCAACGGTGTAGGATTGGAAGCTAGAGGAAGCTCTAGGACATGGAGGTCCTGTTCTAGGCACGATCACACCCCAACAAGGGGTCGCATGGGGTTCTTTCCTGCACAAGAACACTTAAGTGTTGAGGATGATACTCCTTGACCCATTAGATGCTCAAAAAGTGAAATGGGTGCGACAGAAATCTTAGATACACAACAGAGGAAGGAGACTTGATTCCCAGATCTGTGCAAAATTAGGGTTGGTTGATGGCTCGAGATGATAGAAGATGATGAGACTAAGATGTGGGAATGGTTAGGGAGGAGGTTTATGGTTGGGAACATGCAGAATTAGAGATCGGATCCTAGAGCTCCGACAAGCTTTGATTTTTTGATTTTTAGTTATAGAAGATCGATATAAATGACATAAAAGGCAATATTATGCTATTGCTACTCATAAGAATTGAAGAAGCAAAAAGAGAAGCAACTCACCTGCCTGATGGGGTCGGGAGAAGAGAACTGTCGGAGGTGCTTTGGTGATGGTGAATCACGTCTACCTTCCTTCTCTATGCCATAGATCGATTGGGAAGTGCCTCCCATCACTTGGGCTTACACTTTAGGTTAGATCCCGGGGATACAACAAACTAGAACGGATAGAATCGCAAAAAATGTGAGAAAGAGGTATTTATACCACTTGACTAGTCCGCCTCCTTCTCCTAGGGTTTGTGCTTCGCTCGAGTATTGACCAAGAGAGGTTTTTGATCTGTGTGAAAGCTGATTCTCTGGTGCAAAAATTTCTTGAAGGAGCCCAAGGCAAACAAGATATGAATTGATCAAAAGAATTTAGCGAAGAAGAGGAAAATGCAATGCACAGACCGGTCTAAAGGATGGGCGGGAAGTAGACCTAGGTCAACCAAGACCGCCTCTTGATTGGTCCACTTGGTCCAGGTCATGAAAAAATAGGATCGAGAATAGAAAGAAATTTGAAATAAAATAGTAAATGATTTTATTAAATAAATCTCAAAATATAAAAGTTGTTTTTTTGTTTATATACTATTTTAAGTGATTTTTATATTTTATCCACTTGTTTATTATGGGTTAAATTTTACAAGTATAATTATAGGCATATACCTACATTTTATATATTTTATTTTTATTTTGTGTTTTTAACTTTAATTATCATATGTACATGTTTTATTTATTTGCAGTAACTTCATTTACATATTTTTATTTTAATTTTCTGATTTTATTTGTACACTTAAATAAATAGATGCATACACTTAAATAAATAGATGCATGTATATTATAAGTACAATACACATATGATTTTTATTTTATTATTTATTTTAATGTATTTTTAATATTTTATTTTATTTTTATATTTTTAATATATTTTAAATAATATTTACAATTATTTAAAATTATAAAAGGGTAAAAATGTAAAGAATAAATTAAATGAATAAAATGTACAGGTATATAGTACAATGCCCCCAAAAAGCCAGCTTTTGTATTTCAAATCTTATTTTAATGAAACCACCTTCATTAGATAACAATAAAGGTGAATCTGGTGGATTTTGAGTTCATATGGAGAAGATATTGGTCTATGAGTTTCTCTTTACGTTTTTTCATCTGTATATCCCTATCACAATGTGCATTATTTTCTTGGTAATGATTTTTTAATATTTTTCTATACATTATTATGTACAAGTTTCATGTTGAATAAATATTTTTTTGGGTGTGTAAGGGTATGTGTAAATTTGTAAAAGTTCTGCCTATATGCAGTGTGTTGAACACGTAGGGTTTCTAGGTGTCTATGTTACTTGGTTTGTATTTTAATACCCTTATATCTCCCTACTTTATTCCTTATCAACCAATTCAATATTGACTTCATCTTAGGGTTTAGGGTCAGTGAGTATTTACATACTTCCTTCATTTTCTTTTATTTTCTTTATTCATTTATTTTGTATTTAAATACATGTGTTTTTGTACTATTTATAGACAATAGTTAATGTGTTAATTGGTACAAGTTATATATATTTACATACATTTAGTTGGTGGTTTAAAGATAAAATAAAGGAATAAAGGTGAATGAATGGGTATTCATCACATATCCACTCATCTTCATTATCGTCGCTTAGACGCTCCCCAAATCACCCAATCCTCGATTCTATACAAATCGAGCGATTTGGGTCTCCTTCTTCCACCTTCACCATAGAATCTTCACCTCCTTCATTTCCTTTCAATTCTGTCCAATAAAAGGGATGGAACCTTCCCCCTTGTTCCCCCCAAGTTTCCCATGTAGGTTTCGAACCAAAAGACCCCCTCCTGTGGTTTGATCCAGGCCTGCATATGACCTCCTATGCTTGGAGATACACAAGGTAGAATCCATGCTAGGATTTAGGTTCTAATCCTTATGGGTCGTGCCTCAATCAGTCTGGATGGTACTTGAGAACAATGAGGGCTTTATGCATGCAATGCAATGAAGTTTGAATAATTGGTTTCAATTAGGTCATGGTTTTCTAAGCATTCCATTTTTTTAAAATTTATCTGGTTTTTACCTTTTTATTATTTTTCATGCAAAGGCATAAGGGTTTTATCAATTCTTGCTTCGCTTATGTGAGCAAAATTTAGGAGAAGACAGAAAAGTACTGCAAGTCAGAAAACAATGATGCGATGCTTAGTCAGAAGACTTACAATGCTTCCCAGATCTCTCCACGTGGGATGCTAGACAGAAATTTTAACCAATATATGCAATGAAATGAGGAAATAACCCTAGTATATGACTTCTAATAATGTGAAGAACTTGTTCAGTTTGACTAAAGTGTAAAACTATATGCACATGAATGATATTAGGCATTTGGACATAACTAACCGAACATCTACTCCTAAAATCTAAGGGCTCATTGTACAAAATGTAAAATCAAGATAAGATAGAAAATACAAATTATGGAATACAAATCAAAAGAAGAGGGAAAATATAGATGAATATGTTAGCAATGTGAGCCCCGGGCGAACCATTTCTACAATAAATGTTATTGTAATGAATAAATTATCAATGAAAATTATTGATTGTTTTTCACTCCCCTTTCTGAGATTAATGAATGAATGCACTATAGGGTCCCTCTGTACAATAAGGGTTATGTACCATGGCCAACTTGATGATCATACAGCTGTTGATTCATTGGATGGATCATAGAGGCTGATGCTTGGATGAATATCTAAGGAGTTAGATAGAGGACTCATCAAGCATCATCAAATGATCATTAAAGTGATGATCTCCAGTCTGAGTAGGAGATGGCAATCCTATCTCTTATGACTGATATCTGACTGACCTCTTGATGCAGGTCCTCTGCATGGGAATAGTGATTCAGAGGTGTCAGGTTAGTCAAGTCAATGGGTTGACTTGACGAGATCGAGATAACCAAAGACCTACGTTGAATACTGTCACAACATAGGCATGCATCCTCTGACTAGAGACAGATGTATTGCTATATGTCTGAGTATGTACATTTGGCAGACCAATAGGTTGATGACCTAATCAAGGTCTATATACCGGCGAGCTGGTGTGCATGTAAGGACATATGAATAATACGATCTCTCAAAGGGATCATACATGTTCACTTGTGAACCGGGAGACATGAGCTCCCTCATGAGGTATTGGGACTGAACAAATTCCATGCATGGTCGTCGTGCTTTGGAAGCATGACATGAATTTGAAGGCAAGATATATACTTTGTGAAAGCATATGATCTATACCAAATCCCGATGACCAAGATTGAGAAACTTAATGATCTAACCCTAAAGATGACAGTGTAAAAGTGATCTTTATCTTCAGGATGATCATGAGTCTTCCAGTATGTAGGATGTGCAGGTATTAGGAATACCTGAAGGGTGATTTGATCATATACGATTGTATAACCATGACGCTTCCATTCCGAGGGAGTGATGAAACAGGTTTGGATTTTAGTGACTCCTCTCATTAGAGAAGTGACCTAATCTTAGTCCATGAACTGGACATTGATCTGAATGAGATTCAGATGCAATGAGAAGATTAAGTCTACGGTCTTGATTTGATCAAGCATCAGTGGGAGGTCCATAGGATCTGGATTTGAGATACGATCTCAACATTCAAGTCACTATACGTGGAACAATACAATCGCCCTGTCCTTATCTCCAAGTATCTAAGGAGAAATAGCATTGTTCTTAAATGGTTTAAGAACAATTCCATAAGATCTAAGCAAAGAGAATTTGATAATTAAAAGTGTTTTAATTATCATGATGTATGAGAAATTATCCAATATGATTAAATGTGATTTAATAAGTTTGGATAAGAATAATGTGGATAGAGATATCCAATTATTCATGATATATTATAAATGTGATTTATAATGTATTAGAGAGAGTTAATTATAATTTATATGTGTTGATTAATTATGATGTGTATTGGATACACATTGTGTAATTAATTAACAATATAAAATTACATGTTGTTTTGGGTTGTGAATATGATTCACAATTTTTCCATGGCAAGATTGCAATATTATCAAAGATAATTGTGAATTATTTTTTTGAGAAATAAAACCCAAATAATTTTGTTGCAAATAAATAAGAGAGATTACATGGAGATATGCAATCTCATGGAGATTGCAATCTCCATGCAAGCCATGGACGGCACACCACTCCTAATTGGAGTGGGTGTGCGCCTACATGGAAGGCACATGGAGATGAAATCTCCATGTGTCTTCTCTCCTTATTTGTTGGGTTGATTTAGGAATGAATTATATTTGATTTTATCAAATATATTTTGACCTAAATTTGTTGCTTTTGACAACAACAATCTTAGCCATTGGATGAACATAAATCAATCTCATCCATTGATTCTATGTGTCCCATGGATTGAGATCCATGGATCCCAAAACCCTATAAATAGAGAGGCATACTTGGCTCTCTCTTTACACATGCTATTGTAGCACAAACTCTCTCTCTCTCTCTTTCTCATATACACGACAGCCCTTCTCTCCCTCTCTTCTTGGTGGCCGTCCACCTTGGTGGAGAGAAACGTCGACGCCCGCGCCATCGTGCTGCCGCTTCGACTCTCTGCGGTTCTTTGTCTTCTTGGAGTGCTTCACTCACGAAGGAGACGTTTGATCTCGTGCGACGAGATCAGGAGCAACCGCGCTTGGATCAACTTGGATTGCGAGGACACCGCGACTCATCTCCGCGCTCGCAAGCCGTTACTCCGACGATCGGACTTGAGACAGGAGGTCTCTTTTCGTAGAGACTCGATCAACCACGCTTCAAGAGGTATTGCATTATACTTGATGTGGTTATAGATGAAACGATTTGAGAATGGTTCTCGGATCATGTGGTTTCATCGGTTTAAAAATTTTAAAATTCCGCTGCTCCGAACAACTAGTACGACTAGTCGTTCTTCGTCGTATTCGATACGACGATCACGCTTCCGTGATGCGCTTGAGGATTTCCCCATATCCTTCAAGTGGTATCAGAGCCAGGTCGACGGTTTCGAATATGATTCGAAAAACCGAGGACGACTTGGGTTCGTTTAGGTCGCGAAAGTTTTCATCGCATTTGATTTCGCAGATCTGTTTAGTAAATAAATTCGGCACTGTTTAAATTGTTTAAACACGAATTTAAAACTTGTATTTTGTTCCCCATTAAATAAGGAAACCATAGGAACTGAGTTTGCGTAAATCGGATTTCGTATGCTCTAGTTATGGTTGTTTTAATGGACATGTATGCACTGTTGCGGGAACAATAGATTTTAACATGATTAAAGAGTTAATTACTGTTATCATCTGCCTCGAAATGCGTGCAAATCTACTTAGGTTCTGTTGTAAATCAAGTTAGCAATCTATGAAAATTGAGTTTGCTTAATTTGGATTTAAATTGATTGAGATATGCCAATTTTAGTGAATAGGGGTCTATACTGAAATTGCATTCCTAATCTAGAACCAAGTGATTGTCAATTAGTGAAATTAATTGTTAATTTCGTGAAATAATCTTGAATAATATTTGTGAAATATTGAGACATGATTATTTGCCTAATTGACATGGCCCCAACCAATTAATTGATTAAGATGTGATCTAAATCATAAATTGGAAACAACAATCTTCAAACTTGATGCTTGAATAGGATTTGGGAATTTGTCTAGCAAATTTCCTTATAATCAAAAATGTTTTGATTATTACTATATGGTACAATTTCGGTTGAAAAACCGATGATAATCTCAAGTACAAATTAATCAATTTGGCATTATCCTTTCCCGAGGCGGATATGGTGCCTAGTCGGAGAGCATTGGGGTTGCGGGTTGCAACGTATGTGGTCCGTCCCACTCTCGTCGGTACTGGCCATGACAGCGGGTAGGGCCGGGATAATGTCCGAGGGATTAAGATGTATTTTTTTCCTAATTATTAAAATTCGAATTAATACGTATTTTGAGATATTACCATATATGTATTCAAGTAAAATAATCAAGTTTGATTGATTGAATTGGATTGATAATTAATTTAATATGATTAAATTGATTATGTCCAATTGAAATACTCTAATATGATTAGAGTTATTAATTCCCTTGGAAGAATTAATTATGTGAATGTGATTCACGATAATTAATTAAAAATTTGAATATGAAGATGGAGGATCACATAAGTGACATCCATGGTCTCCCGTCAAGGCGAAGAGTTTCGTCGCCAGGGATTGCATATGGGAGACGCCTGTCCGAAGTGACAGCTCCCGTGTGCAAGCGCATCTGGATCGGGCTCTTTGCTTCTCGAAAGAGTAAGGCCGTATGCGTAGTGACCCCAATATCGGATCCTCATATTATTGGGGCGATATTGGATTGCGCATAGCGAGTACTATTCCTGTTGACGGTTGATTCAATTAACAACGGGTCAACATCGCCTTAGGGGTGGTGGGCTCGGGTGTTAAAGACCGAATTGGGAAATTGCAAGTTGGACTTGCAAATTGGAATGAGTTCCTGCTTTTCTTTATTGGAGTCACAGATTCTCATATTATTGGGATGTGACAATGATAAAGAGGAGATCCCAATTCTTGCTAGAGATATAGCGGTAAGTATATCTCTTACTTTGAAAGTGATTAAGGGAATGAACTTTCAAAGTCGACAATGCAAGAATAATTTGATTTAAAATACCTTAATCAAATATCATAAATTTGAATATATATTTCTATATTCTAATATAGTGCATTCTTAATTTCAGAAAATGAAGTCTTTGAACCCACTTAGTAGGCTTCTTGAGGTCAACCAATTGACCGGCCCAAATTACTCGGATTGGATCCGAAATTTGGAGCTTGTTCTCTCTGCTGAGCGCATTAGTTATGTGTTATCCGAGGACAAGCTTGAGAACCCTAAGTCCAAGGAAGAAAAAGCATTTAATGACAAGTATGATGAAGATCATGTCTTGGCTAGATGCTATATCCTAGGTTCTCTCTCTAATGTGCTGCAGAAGCAACATGTGGAGATGAATACCTGTCAGGAAATAATGCAGAATCTTAAGGATATGTTTGGTGACATTAACCGCACTCAGCGGTACAATGTTATGAAAGACCTCATTCGTTGTAGAATGCAGGAAGGGACTTCGGTCCGTGAACATGTACTCAAAATGTTTGGGTACCTGTCGGAGCTGGAGACTCTTGGGGCATCGATGGATGCAGACATGCAAGCTGATTTCATTCTGCTGTCATTGCCCAAGTCTTTTAATAACTTTGTAGTGTCATTCCACATGAACAAGTTGGAATTGACAAGTGCTGCTCTCCTTGCTGCATTGAAGTCCGCAGAGGACGTAATGAAGAAGGATGGTCCCAGTGGCAGTGCAATGGTTGCACAGGTCAAAGGGAAGCGCGGTCGGAAGCATGGTTCTCGGAAGGGCCCGGCCCAGAAGAGAAAGAAGAAGGGACAAAGTGTTGCCTCTTCTTCCAATGCATCCACTCTCATGGCGTCGAAGAAAACCGACGTCTGTCATCACTGCAAGAAGCCGGGGCACTGGAAGCGTAACTGCCCAGATTACCTGAAATCCTCAGACAAAGGTAAAGCCCCAGCAGGTATGAAATCTACTTTCATCATTGAAACTAGCTTTCTCGTTGGACGAGAAGGAAGTTGGGTTGTAGATTCTGGTGCTTCTGTTCATGTATGCAATTTGTTGCATTTGTTTCAGGAAACTAGGAATCTTGAGGAAGGGGAGATAGTCATCCAGATGGGATCTGATGCAAGTGTTGCAGCAGTAGCCGTCGGGACTTGTAGACTATCATTATCTAGTGGAAGAGTCCTTATACTTAAAGAATGTCTTTATGTACCTGAAGTCAGAAGGAACTTGATATCTGTATCTAAGCTTGTTAGAAGCGGATATACTTTCCTTTTCTGTAATAAATTAGTCATAAGTCGTTATGATAAATATATTGCGGATGGTGTTTTGACTTCTGGTGGACTCTATGAATTGTGCATTGATAAATGTATTATGAATGTGACAACCACTAATAAAAACCCTAAAAGATCCAGAGAGGATAAAAATATCTCAAATGAGATATGGCATCAAAGGCTTGGTCATTTGTCTGTTGATAGGATCAATAGATTGATAAAGGATGGACCTCTAGATTTTCTACAGGTTCAACCTCTGCCCACTTGCAAACATTGCATACAGGGCAAAATGACTAGGACGCCTTTCCGTAACAAGGTTACGAGATGCGAAGGTATTATTGACCTAATACATACCGATGTATGTGGTCCCTTCAGTACCGCGACTCGAAATGGATACCGATATTATTTGACGTTTATCGATGACCATTCGCGATACGGGTTTATCTTCCTACTACGTCATAAGTCTGAAACCTTTGAAAAGTTCAAAGAATTCAAGGCTTTGGTTGAGAACCAAACCGATAGGAAGATTAAACGGATTCGATCTGATCGAGGTGGCGAGTACCTATCAGATGAATTCAAGGAATACCTTAAGGAGAATGGAATTGTTTCCAATCTCACTCCTCCTGGAACTCCCCAACTAAATGGTGTTGCTGAAAGACGCAACAGGACCATCATGGACATGGTCCGATCAATGATGAATAAAGCAAATTTACCTCTTAGTTTCTGGGGATATGCAGTAGAGACTGCAATATATATCCTGAATAAGATTCCTAGCAAATCCGTGCCTAAGACTCCTCATGAGCTATGGTATGGAACCAAACCTAGTGTTAATCACTTGAGGGTTTGGGGTTGCTTGGTCTATGCGAAGAACATAGACGCAAGTAAGCTAGAATCTCGCTCTCGTGAGTGCTACTTCATTGGGTATGTTAAAGATGGTATTGGATACCAACTTTATGACCCTGAGACCCAAAAGGTTTTTGTTTCTAGAGATGTGAAGTTTCTGGAGAATGATTTCCATAAAGGTCAAGACAACAATGAAGTAGAGGAATTCTTTGAATCCCCTGAGGATTCTGAACTTCCTAGACCAGAAACAGAAGAGATAAATAAAGATGAAACACCCATACCTCTTCGAAGGAGTTCGAGGGTGGTTGCACCACCTGAAAGGTATGGATTCCATGTGTCAGGTGAAACTGACATTGATCCTACTTCATTTGATGAAGCACTCGCGGATCAAGACATGGATAGATGGATGCTAGCAATGAAGTCAGAAATTGACTCCATGCATAAGAATGGTGTATGGACCCTAGAGGATCCACCTAAAGGGGTAAAACCCATTGGGTGTAAATGGATCTTCAAGAGAAAGAGGGGACCTGATGGGAAAGTAGAGACTTTCAAAGCACGGCTCGTGGCCAAGGGCTACACACAGAGAGAAGGCATCGACTACGATGAGACATTCTCTCCTGTGGCTATGCTTAAATCCATCCGGACATTGCTAGCTATAGCTGCATATCTTGACTACGACATCTGGCAGATGGACGTCAAGACGGCTTTCCTCAATGGATACCTCGAGGAGGATATCTACATGGAGCAGCCCCAGGGCTTCATGACTGAGGATGGTAAAGTATGCAAGCTGAAGAAATCCATCTATGGGCTCAAGCAAGCTTCTCGTAGTTGGAACATCAGATTTGACGAAACCATAAAGAGTTATGATTTTGTGCAGAATCCTGATGAACCTTGTGTATACAAGAAGCTTAGTGGGAGCGCCGTTGTGTTCATCGTGCTTTATGTAGATGACATCCTTATCATTGGGAATGATACAGGGATGATGACCAGTGTAAAGATTTGGCTATCCCATACCTTTGAGATGAAAGATCTTGGAGAAGCCTCTTATATCTTAGGCCTGAAGCTGTTCAGAAACCGAGAAAAGAGGATTTTGGGATTGTCACAACATGGATACATTAAGAAGATTCTTGAACGATTCCGTATGGATAGTTCAAAGAAAGGATTCCTACCCTTAAGACATGGTATCCACCTGTCTAAAGGAATGGCTCCTCAAAGTGTTGAGGAAAAGAAGGCCATGGCTGGATGTCCTTATGCATCACCCGTAGGAAGCTTAATGTATGTCATGATGTGCACTAGGCCAGATATCTGCCATGCAGTGGGAGTGGTAAGTCGTTACCAATCCTGCTATGGAGAACAACACTGGAATGCAGTAAAGAACATATTCAAATATCTAAGACGGACGCAAGATTACATCTTGGTCTATGGAGATGGTGATCTCCAAGTCTTGGGATATACAGATTCTGACTTCCAATCGGATGTAGATGATCGAAAGTCGACATCGGGGTTCGTGTTCTTGTTGAATGGTGGTGCTGTGAGCTGGAGAAGCAAGAAGCAGGACACTACTGCAGATTCAACAACGGAAGCCGAATACATTGCCGCATCGGATGCTGCGAAGGAGGCGGTGTGGTTGCGCAAGTTCGTGCTGGAGCTTGGCGTAGTTTCCTCTGATACTCCCATCCCGTTACTCTGTGATAACACGGGAGCCATTGCCCAGGCAAAGGAACCCAGATGGCATCAAAAGAGCAAGCACGTGGAAAGGAAATACCACATCATTCGGGAGATACAAAAGCGTGGTGACATCATCATCACCAAGGTGGCCTCTGCCGACAACGTTGCTGATCCTCTTACCAAACCTCTGACACAGAAGGTTTTTGACCAGCATGTAATGAGTATGGGTTTAAAGATTGTACCTGAATGGTTCTGAGGGCTAGTGGGAGATTGTTAGCAATGTGAGCCCCGGGCGAACCATTTCTACAATAAATGTTATTGTAATGAATAAATTATCAATGAAAATTATTGATTGTTTTTCACTCCCCTTTCTGAGATTAATGAATGAATGCACTATAGGGTCCCTCTGTACAATAAGGGTTATGTACCATGGCCAACTTGATGATCATACAGCTGTTGATTCATTGGATGGATCATAGAGGCTGATGCTTGGATGAATATCTAAGGAGTTAGATAGAGGACTCATCAAGCATCATCAAATGATCATTAAAGTGATGATCTCCAGTCTGAGTAGGAGATGGCAATCCTATCTCTTATGACTGATATCTGACTGACCTCTTGATGCAGGTCCTCTGCATGGGAATAGTGATTCAGAGGTGTCAGGTTAGTCAAGTCAATGGGTTGACTTGACGAGATCGAGATAACCAAAGACCTACGTTGAATACTGTCACAACATAGGCATGCATCCTCTGACTAGAGACAGATGTATTGCTATATGTCTGAGTATGTACATTTGGCAGACCAATAGGTTGATGACCTAATCAAGGTCTATATACCGGCGAGCTGGTGTGCATGTAAGGACATATGAGTAATACGATCTCTCAAAGGGATCATACATGTTCACTTGTGAACCGGGAGACATGAGCTCACTCATGAGGTATTGGGACTGAACAAATTCCATGCATGGTCGTCGTGCTTTGGAAGCATGACATGAATTTGAAGGCAAGATATATGCTTTGTGAAAGCATATGATCTATACCAAATCCCGATGACCAAGATTGAGAAACTTAATGATCTAACCCTGAAGATGACAGTGTAAAAGTGATCTTTATCTTCAGGATGATCATGAGTCTTCCAATATGTAGGATGTGCAGGTATTAGGAATACCTGAAGGGTGATTTGATCATATACGATTGTATAACCATGACGCTTCCATTCCGAGGGAGTGATGAAACAGGTTTGGATTTTAGTGACTCCTCTCATTAGAGAAGTGACCTAATCTTAGTCCATGAACTGGACATTGATCTGAATGAGATTCAGATGCAATGAGAAGATTAAGTCTACGGTCTTGATTTGATCAAGCATCAGTGGGAGGTCCATAGGATCTGGATTTGAGATACGATCTCAACATCCAAGTCACTATACGTGGAACAATACAATCGCCCTGTCCTTATCTCCAAGTATCTAAGGAGAAATAGCATTGTTCTTAAATGGTTTAAGAACAATTCCATAAGATCTAAGCAAAGAGAATTTGATAATTAAAAGTGTTTTAATTATCATGATGTATGAGAAATTATCCAATATGATTAAATGTGATTTAATAAGTTTGGATAAGAATAATGTGGATAGAGATATCCAATTATTCATGATATATTATAAATGTGATTTATAATGTATTAGAGAGAGTTAATTATAATTTATATGTGTTGATTAATTATGATGTGTATTGGATACACATTGTGTAATTAATTAACAATATAAAATTACATGTTGTTTTGGGTTGTGAATATGATTCACAATTTTTCCATGGCAAGATTGCAATATTCTCAAAGATAATTGTGAATTATTTTTTTGAGAAATAAAACCCAAATAATTTTGTTGCAAATAAATAAGAGAGATTACATGGAGATATGCAATCTCATGGAGATTGCAATCTCCATGCAAGCCATGGACGGCACACCACTCCTAATTGGAGTGGGTGTGCGCCTACATGGAAGGCACATGGAGATGAAATCTCCATGTGTCTTCTCTCCTTATTTGTTGGGTTGATTTAGGAATGAATTATATTTGATTTTATCAAATATATTTTGACCTAAATTTGTTGCTTTTGACAACAACAATCTTAGCCATTGGATGAACATAAATCAATCTCATCCATTGATTCTATGTGTCCCATGGATTGAGATCCATGGATCCCAAAACCCTATAAATAGAGAGGCATACTTGGCTCTCTCTTTACACATGCTATTGTAGCACAAACTCTCTCTCTCTTTCTCATATACACGACAGCCCTTCTCTCCCTCTCTTCTTGGTGGCCGTCCACCTTGGTGGAGAGAAACGTCGACGCCCGCGCCATCGTGCTGCCGCTTCGACTCTCTGCGGTTCTTTGTCTTCTTGTAGTGCTTCACTCACGAAGGAGACGTTTGATCTCGTGCGACGAGATCAGGAGCAACCGCGCTTGGATCAACTTGGATTGCGAGGACACCGCGACTCATCTCCGCGCTCGCAAGCCGTTACTCCGACGATCGGACTTGAGACAGGAGGTCTCTTTTCGTAGAGACTCGATCAACCACGCTTCAAGAGGTATTGCATTATACTTGATGTGGTTATAGATGAAACGATTTTAGAATGGTTCTCGGATCATGTGGTTTCATCGGTTTAAAAATTTTAAAATTCCGCTGCTCCGAACAACTAGTACGACTAGTCGTTCTTCGTCGTATTCGATACGACGATCACGCTTCCGTGATGCGCTTGAGGATTTCCCCATATCCTTCAGAATAAAGATATGAGATGAGGAAATCACAAAAAATCAGTCAAGTCCCCCACGCGAACAATCTCCTGATAAAACATACTTATGAGAGTCCAAGTGTTCAAGTGTTGGATCCTGTATTATTATAAAATAATTGAAAAAATCTCTCTCTCACCAAATTAAACTAAATCTATACTAAGACAAATCTGATCGGTTTCTTGTCTCCTTTGCCACTCCATCCTATCGGTGGGTAAAGAACCACTGGTCTCCACGACTCTTGGGTGCATGAATCTCCAAAGAAATCCTCCCTCGATAAGAGGATCCTCACAACAAATTTCAATAAGAAGATGAGTTAGAACAGTCTTAGATAAAAAATAGAATAAAGAAAGAAATAGACAAAAAGTGAATAATGTCAAAACAAGCTAAGTAGACTACTCTAAGCTCTACAATCAGATGCTTCCCAGCAACGGTTCCATTTGATGAGCTGCTTTGGATACATGGTACCTAATGTCCAATCTTAGAGTTTCTATAGTGTCTGAAAAGTTGGATCTGACAATCGTTGTGTTGGCCGCTCTTTCGACTCTTAGTACCCGATCTAAGCTTCATAATCAACAATTAACCTACAATGATAATTAAACAATATAAAGAAGTGAACTAGAATTAATTATACCCTAGAATAATATGTATAACAGACAAGTAGTAGGAGTCGAACCACATAGAGCACACATGGTAGAGAAAAACTAAATAGACCAATTAGGGTATTTTTTAGGGATTTTTGGTTTTCGTTGTTTTTGTGGATTCTATTATATATATTCTTGAAGCTTTTTAGTATTTGATTTTAGAAATAAATGTAAATTAAAATACCTAATAAATATACTATATAGATAAGGAATAGGAAATAGATGTTCTGGATTTTAAAATATAATAAAAAACTTCAAATTTTAAAAACAAAATATATTTGGATTTTATAAAATTTCTCTACTTTTGATGATTTTTCAGAAATTTTAAAGAATTTTTATGGACTTTTGAACAAGGAACTACAAAAAATAAAAATGGAAAACATAGGAAACTGAAATGGGCTTAATAAATATCTATCAAATCAAATTAAGCCCAAAATAAATTTTCCTGGATAGTAGATAATGCAAAGAAAATTTATAAATTTAAAACATATTTTTTGATTTTTTATGATTTTATAGAAATTTTATGATATTTTTCGCATCTTGTAATTTTTAGGAGTTTTAATTAATATTTTTCAAACATACTTGGATAGAAGATGAAATATAACAAAATAGACATAAGGATTTTTTGGGATTTTTTCTAAATATTTTTGTAATTTTTATAGATTTTTCAAATACTAAATAGTATAAAATGCAATGTTTTGAATTTTTGTAAATAAAAAATAATTTTAATTACCTTGCAAAGAATACTTACGATAGAATATAGTTCCTAGCACTTAAAATAATTTTCCTATGATTTTAGAGGAAAAATGATATTTTTAATGATTAAAATACAAGTACAAAAATAAATCAGTAATATAAGAACATATTTATAATGTCTAAGAAGTTTCAAAGCATTTTGTAACACCTTAACAAAAGTCACAAGCATATATGCAATTTTCACATAGTAAAAGTGCAATACACACATGGCAAGGGTATAAAAGGAAATAACAGAAGCCACTGGACAAGTATGCAAATTATTCAAAATAATTATTATTTATATTTCGATTTTTAGGGCCAAATAGAAATAAAGACAACCCGGAGGGGGTCCATGCAAAATGCCCTGGTTCCTCACGTGTACATGCACCTGAGGTGACCTAGAAATGGACTAAATCTTAAATAACAAAAGTTGGGGTCCATTATGAAAATATTATAAAAATATTACAATTGTAAATGAAAGTTTAAATATCAAATAATAGAAAGAAACATGTGTAGGGTGGATAGTGCAAAATACCCCAAAGTGCGGGCTGGCTGACGATGGGGATGAAGTCACTTATCCACGTGGCACGTAAGGGATGGCTGATGACACTTCGAGGATGAAGGGAAGATATTAGATCCTACTCTATGATCTGACAACTCATGGGCTCTCAATCAGATGCCACCTGCTCCACCTGAGCTTTGTTCTTCATCCGAGGGTCAGGAGGTGACTTGGAAGAACTGGGAAGAAGATTCTCCTAGACGAGCTTTGATCTAAGATATCTCCTGGTCCCTTATGTCCTTTTGGCTGCTAGTGTGCTCCAAATGATCATGACAGGGTTCCGTAGTGATCCGAGGTCTCAGATGGGTCCAGACCTCAATAGTAGAGGTATGGAAGATGGATGAAACTCTGGGATCTAGAGTTGCTATTCTAAGCATGATCATGCCCCAACAAAGTCTCTCATGGGTTCTTTCCTACACAGAAATACTCAAGGGTCAATGACGATACTCCTCGACCCATTAAATGCTCAAAAAGAGGGGGAAAAGGGCACGACAGAGATCTCTGATATGCGACAGAGGAAGGAGACCTGATTCCCAAATCTATGGAAGATCATGGTTGGTTGATGGCTTGAGATGAGAGAAGACGATGAGATGAAGTGTGGGGATGGTCAGGGAGGTGGTCAATAGTTTGGAACATGCATAATAGAGGTAAGAGCCTAGAGCTCCGACGAACTTTGATTTTTGGATTTTAAGTTATAGAATATGAAATTAAACGACATAAAAGTCAAGATTATGCTATTGCTACTCCTAGGAATTGAAAAGGCAAAAAGAGAAGTAGCTCACTTTCCTGATGCGGTTAGGAGCAAAGAACTGCCGGAGGTGCTTTGGTAATGGTGAACCGCGTCTACCTTCCTTCTCCATGCTAAGGATCGATTGGGGAGCGCCTCCCAATCGATTGGGGAGCGCCTCCCATCACTAGGGCTTCACTCTAGGTCAGATCTTGAGGTTATGACGGGATGGAATGGATTGAATCTAAAAAATGAGAGGAGGTAATTTATACAACTTGACTGGTCTGCCTCCTTTGCATAGGGTTTGTGCTTCGTTCGAGGATTGACCAAGAGAGGTTTTTGATCTGCATGAAAGCTGATTCTCTAGTGCAAAAATTTCGTGAAGGAGTCGAAGGAAAACATGACCTGAATTGATCAGAAGAATTTGGAGAATGATGAAAATGCAATGCACATATCTATTGAAAGGACAGGCGGGGAGTAGACCTTGGTCAACCAAGGTTGCCTCCTGGTCGGTCCACGTGGACCATGTCATGACAAAGTAGGGCTGACATTAGAAAGAAATAAAAAAATAAAAAAATAAATGATTTTATTAAATAAATCTTAAATATAAAAGTTTTTTTAATTTATTTACTATTTCAAGTTATTTTTAGTTTTTTTATCGATTGTTTATTATGGGTTAATTTTTACAAGTATAATTATAGGTATATATACCTATATTTTATGTATTTTTTATTTTGTATTTTTTAAATTTAATTATATGTTGATATTTTATTTACGTATAATTAAATACATATGTATGTATTTTTATTTGATTTTTCCTATATTATTTGTACACTTAAATAAATAGATGTATGCATATTATTTGTATAATACACCTATGTATTTTATTCTATTATTTAATTTAATGTATTTTTAATGCTTTTATTTTATATCTATATTTTTAATATATTTTAAATAATATTTACAAGTATTTAAAATTATAAAATGGTAACAATATTAGAAATAAATCAAATGAATAAAATGTATAGGTAAATAGTACAGTGAGACCCCTGAAAGCCTATTTTTGTATATCAACTCTAATTTTAATGAAATCACCGTCATTTAGGGCTGGCTATCGAGCCCAACGAGCCGAGATAGATCCTGGCTCGGGCTCGGGCTCGATAAGACCAACTGGGCTCGGGCTCGAGCGCGGGCTCATTCGAGCTCAGCCGAACTGGCTCGAGATCGGGCTCGATTAGCTCGAACCCTTATCGAGCTGGCTCGGGCTCGATAAGGCTTGAGCTGAGCCCCTTATCGAGCCCGAGCTCCTTATGGAGACCGGTCTGTCTTGAGCCCAAGTCGAGCTTATTAAGGAAAATGGGTACTTTTTGGTGGAAAAGTGTTTTATGTGAGTTCGAACTTGAGACCTACTCTATCAAGGACTATGTTCCTTACCAGTAGGCCACTAACCAAGTTATATATAAATCTTAATTATAATATATTTTGTAACATTATATTTTCTTATAAAAATACTAATTTTCTAATGTGTAAGCGGGGGGCAAATGTGTGGGCAGGAATGGGATTGATTGAGAATTGAGCCATGACTCGTGGGAGGGTCGAAGTTAATGGAGGAAAAACTGCAAAGGGCTAATTTTATTTTGTTTGTATTATATATATATATAAATAATATACATACATATATATATATATATAAATAATATATATACATACATATATATATATATAGTCCTTATCGATCCCCTTATTGAGCCGAGCGGGGCTAGGATCGAGCTCGGCTCGTCAATCTATCGAGCCCAAAATTCTGGCTCGAGCTCGGCTCAATAGCTTAATGAGCCGGGATCACAAGTCCTTATCGAGATGATCTTGAGCCTGGCTCATCGAGCCGTGACTCAATAGCCAGCCCTACCTTCATTAGATAGATAACTTAATTTAGAGACAATAATGGTGAGTTTGGTCAATTTTGAGTTCATACGGAGAAGATAGATCTATGAAATTCTATTTACGACTTTTTTATTATGTATCCATCTCACACTATGCATTATTTTCTTGGCAATGATTTTTGTATTTTCCTATACATTATTATGTACAAGTTTCATATTGAATAAATCTTTATTTGAGGTGTGTAAGGTTGTGGGTAAATTAGAGAAAGTTCTGCCTATATGCAATGTGTTGAACACCTAGTAGGGTTTCTTGGTGTCTGCGTTATTTTGTCTATATTTTATGCCATTATCTCCCCTACTTTATTTCTTATCGACCAAGTCGATATTGACTTCGTCTAAGGGTTTAAGGCTAGTCAATATTTACAATACTCCCTTCATTTTTCTTTTCTTTTCTTTATTAATTTATTTTGTATTTAAATACATGTATTTATGTACTATTTATAGATAATAGTTTGTGTGTTAACTGATATAAGTTAGATATATTTACATGCATTTAATTAGGGGTTTAAAGGCAAAATATATGAATAAAGGTGAATGAGTGGGTATTCATCATTATCCACCCATCATCCTCATCCTCATCGCTTATACGCTCCCCAAACCACCCCATCCACCTCGATTCTGCACGAATCGAGCGAATCAGTCTCCACCTTCATCAAAGACTCTTTGCCCCTCTTCATTTCCACTCAATTCTATCCAATAAAAGGGATGAAACAATCCCCCTAGTCCCCTCGAGCTTCATGTGCATGTTTCTAGCCAAAAGACCCCCTCATATGGTGTGATCCAGGATTACATAGTACCTCCCAAGTTCCGTGCTTCATGGACATCCAGGCCTCTCTATAGTGAGGCTCGGACTCTTTGGTGCACCTTAGCAGTTGCTTATTAACAACATGGATCATTAGCAAATCTCAGCTGCTTGTGAGGGAGCCAGAGGCGTGACATACAACTGATCGAAGGAATCTCAAGCTCCTGTTTTTCTGAGTTCTTCCATTCAAGACCATGGCCATCCGATGATGTCTCCACCATAGTTTTGATGAATACCATCCGACCAGAGCTGCAGTGTCCGTCAGATCCCTCTGAGGTTTTGATCTGATCCATCGATCGACAAAACGATACCAACAAACATTGGTCGTTGGTATGTTTACGTCACATGCATACGACTATTGGATGGTGCTTATGTAAGGGACATATTGCATATTCAGGCCCTCTCTATTTGTATTTTAATTTTAATCCTAAAACTTTCATCTACATTGTAAACATATTTGTAATATTTGCATCATGACCCCTAAACTTTAATTATTCGCACTTTAGTCCAGTCCAACTTACCTCACGTGCCCATACACGTAATGCACAGTGCATTTTGTAAGGAACCACTCCTGGTTTCCTTATTTGGATTTAGTCCACTAATTTGAGAAAAAGTGTATTATTTTCGGGTTAATTACATTTTGGACCCTAGAAGTTGTTTTATTGTAAAAATACCCTGCCAATACATATTAAATTGAATATAATTAGTCATTTTGCATGTATGGTCCTTGAACTTTGATATCATGTTATGAAGTGAACTTTAATATCTTAGAAATTGCATCTAAGTCCTTATTTCCCATATTTATTTTATTTCTTATATTTTCTATGTTTTAATTATCATTTTGCATCTATACCTTGTAGGGAAATCACCTTAAATGCCTAGAACCTATCTTTAACCCACATATTTTTCCTAGAGCATTTAAAGTTATTTTAATATTTATAATAATACAAAACATGTCATATTTCTCTTTTTTATCTTAGAAAGATTATAAAAAATGCCAAACAAAAATTCTCAAATATATACAACTATATCCTACAGTATATTAACATATATCCAAAAAAAACAAAGAAAAAATCTTAAAAATGGTAAGACATTGAAAATCTTATAAAAATTATATAAAATCACAAAAAATAAAAATAAATGTTTTAAGTTCATAAATTTTCTTTATTAATTTTATTTCTATTGAAATTTAAATCAGGCCCCATCTGATCTGTTAGATATTTATAAGGCTCATTTTAATCTCAATTTTTTTGTTTTACCCTATTTTGTGTATTTCTTTATTTTAAATTCCTTAAAAAATATAAAAATACCCTAAAAATCACCAATAATAAAAAATATAAAAATCACAAAATATTTATTTGGGGTATTTTGACTTTATTTGATAATTATTTTTTTAAAAGTCAAGCTTCTTTCATTTGACACACATATATTACTTATATTTATTATATATATATTATCAAATTTAAAAATCAATCAAAAATATTTGTAAAATTTAAAAAATAGTAAAAAATATATAGCAAGTTAAATACCCACAAAAAACATTTGGAAAAGAAAAAAGATAAAAAATACATTAGTAGATTATTCATTCTTGCTCTATTCCCCTCCTCTCTCCGTGTTTTGACACTCTACACACTTGACTTATACACACATTTTATAGAGTTATAATAAATTTCTTGCTCACATCTCCTTTATTGATCTTATCATTATATGCGGGTTTGATTGTTATTTGAACCTAGTTTTGTGTTCGGTCAACACAATGACAACTTGTCTAGCTTGTTACGTTAGCAGATCGGATGAAGTCCTCTATCCAATAAATGGCACCGTTGCAGGGGAGAAATGATTAAGTAGATTAGAGTAGTCTACTTAGTTTTTGTTTTCATTATTTTCTATACTGTTAGCTTATTTCTCTTTAATCTATTTCCATATAAGCAGTTCCAACCCTATTTCTTGTTTAATTTTGTTGCAAAGGACCACTTATCGAGGGAGAGTTTCTTTGGAGACTCGAGGCACACAAGAGACATGGAGGTTGGTGGTTCTATACCCACTAATAGGAGAAGACAAGGAATAGATTAGGTGGATTTGACTAGATTTAGTTTATTGGTTAGAGAGAGATTCATTTGCTTAATTTATAATAGTATTAGACACTTAGACTCTTGGACACAACCTCATTCGAGTCCATTTCATCAAGTGATTGTTCACCTTGGGAACTCGAGTTGGTTTTTTTTATCATTTTTATCGCTTTCTACCTTTATTCCTCCATATTTTACCTATTATTTTCACTTATTTCTCGTAGTTTATGCTTTTTGCCTTATTTTTCATTTCGCATCTTCATTTATAGGTCCCTTAGATTCTATGATGGTATGTTCGGTTAGTTAGGTCCAAAGAAATATCATTCATGTACCTATAGCTTCATGCTTGGACTTAGTCAAACTGAAAAAGTTTTTACATTAATAGAAGCTCATATCTTTTGGTGATTTCAACGTTACATTCATTTAGTATAATTTTCATTACTTTCTAGCATCCCACACGGAGAGAGCTAGCAAGCAAGATGAGCCTTTTGAATAAGCATCGCACCATCATTTTTCGACTTGCATTATTTTTCTATCCTCTCATTCTAATTTTGCTTACATATGCCAAGCAAAGAATTGACAAAATCAATAGGCTTTTGCATAAAAATAATAAAAAGTTGGCAACAAAAAAGGGATTGCTAAGAAATTTTTACCAAACTAAAATCAATTAATTGGACTTCATTGTATTGGGTGAATAATACCTTCGTTGTTCTCAAGTACCATCTATAATGAGAATGCATGACCCATAAGGATTAGAGCCTAAATCCTAGTATGGGCACTACCATGTATATTGATCAGATTCATGAAGTATTGGAGATTCTATTGGTGCATGGGTGAGTAGGGTTGAGTCTGCTTGCGGACTTAACCTGAATTAATGAGTAGAGGGGAACTGCGACGACAAGTCCCTGTCTCATCGTTCACGTTCGAGTACCCCACAAGGGGAAGTATTTGATTCTCTTATCGACTTTCTCCCTCTACTTATTTGACTGAATAATGGATTTTGACCCAAAAGTAAGGCCCTTAAAAAAGTACAGGATACTGGTTACAAAGGAAGTGTGAAGTGAATGACAATTTTCAGTTAGTACTCACCCTCCTACTAGGATATCCGCTAAGGACTAATTTTTACAACATTGCTTGAGAACTAATAAAATTGACAAGATAATTGTCGAACCTTCATGACTCACTCTGTTGAGTGGAGAATTCACCCTTGACTTGAGGTTTGATTGATTAATTCTATTTTGTTCAAGTTAAAAAAACATTACACAATTGCATCTTTCATTTGCATTTCTTTTGACACTTCTTTTCTTTTGCCAAGTTCAAGCCTTTCCTTTATTTTTCATTTAACCTATTCTTCATTCCATGCTCCAATTCTACATTACATTAATCTGTTTTGCTTCTAAGATGTTGCATTCTGGACTATTTTGTTTGGACTCGCGAACATCCACACGAGTCCCCAATATTGACATCTCAAATAATTTGAGGCGATTATAGAGAAATCAGTTCAGATTTTACGAATTGCTCCAAGACTCCTCACTTTTTGATTCACTGATACCTCAAGACCACTCTTGTCCTGAATTCTCCACCTTATGAATGGAGACCGCCAAGTCTCCATTTTCTTCCCCTACTCTAATAGAGTTCTTGATTGACCCTACTCTTGGATAATTCAAATCACCTGGAATCTTTTTCAAGACTGATGGGTTAATTTTCAATTGCATATCTTGAGCCCGATCTGGATATCATATCCTAATACTATGAACCTGAGACGACACCGAAGGGAAAGGGACAACAAGTAAATAAAAATGAGGTCAATGCATATATGCTCGCCTCGATAAATGCTATTCATCAGCAACTGACCGAACAAGCCCTTGCCCAGATCGTATTTGGGATATGCTAGCTGATATGAGGAGGGATAGATAGAAGCATGTAGGAGGAGAAGCACAACATGGAGGAGATGACTACCGAGCAAGTGGACACCATGAAGGGGCTGATGAGGTGAGAGAGCAACCCAAGCCGTCTTTCAAAAAAATATAAAATACAGGGGCCGGGAAGATAACCAAATGGAACCAATTTTTCAGATCCATAGTCACTGTGAGCTGAAATCTCAATTGCTCTCACTTCTTCTCACCTTCCATGGGAACACGAATGAAGCGACTTACATTTATCTGTATCATTTCAACCGCATTTACAAAATCATGCACTACCCCAACATCCTGTTGGAGGTAGTCAAGATGACAACCTTCCCCTTTAGCCTTCAAGGTAAGACTCTCTAGTGGATCAATCACTTGGGGGAAGATAGTGATGATATGGGAGACATTGCAGTTTACATTTTTACACAATTACTATCCTCTTGGTCGCTTGAATCAACCATTGATTTCAAACTTCTCATAGTTGTCCCATGATCCTATCTATGAGGCATGGGAAAGATTTAAAGATTTCCAGGAGAAGAGCCCCAATCATGATATTGATGAGATATCAGCATATCAATTTGCCTTGGTCGAAATTTGAACTTTCTGACATAATTTCCCATGATCAATCGAATATGGATTGATACTATTGTTATTGGCCATATATTACTATTTATCACACATTTTCTTTTACTTTTGTGGGTAGTTTATAGAGATTTTGCATATAGTATGGTATAGTGTGATAGAGGGTGTATATGACGGTTCTTCAACATGGAAGGTTTTGCACCCCTTTTGCAATGGAGATGAAATAACTCTAAAGATGATCAAATTATAATCACAAATCTAAAATATACTCCAATTGGTATCCGTATATATCATTAACATAATCATCCGAAATTAAAGACTCGTGGCATACTCCAATTAGTATTGATTTTCTTTAGTTTAGTTAGAAAAGTTTAATTTCCAATTGTTTTATTCATCTTTTTTCTTTCAAAAATATTATTATGAGTGACGTTCTTTAAACTCTATATGTTATTATACTCATTTACTTGTTTGTTTGATTTTTTATATAGCTCAATATTTTTTAATGCATAATATTTAATTTGATATAAATATAAGGTTCTAAATACACGTCCTTTTGTTCTCTAAATTGCTATTGTTTGAATTTCATATAGTCAGCAGTAAATAGTCAGCATCGACAACTAGCGATTTGTGCGATATAATATATATTGATGTACTACGTATACCTAGTTATTCCATATAAGTGTCTATTTGTATACTATTATTGTTTTAAGAAGCATATGATCTTAATTCACAAGAAATATCTTTTTTACGTCATTTTAGAGATTTCCGTCAATATCGTACATATATCGTGATATATCCTTATTTAGGATGACCAATACGATATCAATATTTTTGACCTTTGATTAAGATACTAATTTGTTGTGTCAACTACGTACCACCACAACAAATATCTATTTTCTCATAAACATATAATTGACATTGTGAGTTCTTTATAGTGATGATTTTGGAACATTTGATTCACTTTTTATTTGATGAATTTATAGCTTCAAAGATATCAGAAAAATACACTAAAAAATTAAGGATGATTGCATAAATTTATAACAGTTGCAAACTCAATAATAGGATAGCGGACAACTGCTAGTGGTTAGCAGCACTATCCTTAATTAGTCACAATAGCAATGATAGTAACAAAAACCATTTGCTCTAGTTCTACAACATATGTAGTTATTGGATGGTCATATGCAACAATAGTTTTTTTAGCAATAACAATATTCTTCTCGATACTACCCTGCAACTTCTACAAGTGACTACCTTTTCCATTCACAACCACAACAGTAGCAACAAGTTTAGTGTGCGGTTGTTGATACTCCTTTGAAGAAGACACCAACCATATAGAAATTCATTAGTTATGGAGAATAGCTATTGTTCCAAGGGGAATATGAGAAAGAAAAATCCAAAGTGGAAGGGGATAACCTCTACCTTTGGAGTTTGGATTTGAACAAGAACCGATATGCATCGAAAGAATGCTAGGACAAAGGCTTTGAAGCACTTCAAGTCTTCAAAGAAAATATTGATAGGGGTGATGCTACTCGACCTAGCTTCCTTCTAATGACAGAAAAGAGATATCCCATCAAGCCGCATATGATTTGAACTACGAGATGGTACGTGCTCAAGTGGTGAGATAATGGTACACTATTTACAAAAAAAAAATAAGGAATGATAAGTTGCTTCTCCATGTTGAAAAACAAGATAAGTGGTGCCAAAATGGAAATTGGATGGAGGAGTATGATTTCTCAAAAAGGTTGATGTAAAGAAATAGAAGAACTAAAAGCCTAATGCATAAAGAACTTTGACTTGTGAGAATATTACACATCCATCAAGTAAAAAGGATCAAAGAGGAGATGTTTGATGCACCCCAATTATTGCAAGTTCATTTCTTTCATGGAAATGATCTAAGGAGAAGATCATCTTAATGCCCAACACTGTAAAATAGTTTTCATTTCCTTCAAGACCAATGTGATCATACCATACTTAAAGTATATATAGTTGAACTTTTTCTCTATACAAGGCCATGCTGGTCATCTCTCAAGTCCAAGTGCCTCTCTTATGCACTTCATGTACACACATTGTGAATAAAAGCAGTATCCAGACCTGTACAAAACCATTCTTATGAGTAGGGAAAAAGTTATTCAAACCCAACTGCTAAAAAGTGTTTGGTTTCTTTTAAGGATTTTTGTACTTTTTATTGGTACAATAATATTTGGATTTTAATATTTTTGGATCTTACATTTTACTTTTTTTTTATTTTTAAATAAATTTCAAATTTCTTTGGATATTTCTAAAATATTTTATAATATATACAAGCAATTCTACAGGTCTTGATTTTTATTGGGTCTTGATTTTCATTAAGGCTATAAAATGTACATAAAGGTAAGATTAATATATTTTTGGTGTGTATTGCTCAAAAGGACATTTTTGAAAAGTTTTTATTCTTCATATTCTTTGTTTTATTATATGAAAGGTAAAAATAATTTATGTAAATACAGATAGGAGGTAGAAAATAAGGTATAATTGCAAAAGAATAATTAAGTGAGGATTTTATTTAGGAAGAGGGTGGAATAAGGTTTACATAGATAGTTTTTCTGTACCTTTTGTAGTTTTATAGATATTTGTAGGATTTTTTGAAGTCTTGTTATCATTTGGATTTTTAGATTGAAAACAAGGAATTTTGAAAAGGTTTTCGGATGGTTTATACTCTTAGTTGAGGATAATAAAGACTGAAATTTTAGGAATTTTTCAAGCGATTATATTTTTTAATTATTTTCTAGCTTTGTTTTATAGTTTTTAAATATAGTTAATGGTAATACATATGGGGATCAAAATGTCTAGTGATACTAGATATTTAGTAGTATACTAGATATTTTCTCTTTTTTTTGAGATTTTCTATTTGTAAAAAATAGATGGGAAACTTTTAAACTTTATATATATATGAATACTACTTACTATTTTCAAAATTCAAGTGAGGGTTTCATACCTCACCTAAGAATGTATGAATCGTGGTTTCAACATATTTCTTTATATATAAAGACAATGTAATTTTGGAATAAAGCTTAATAAAACAAGAAAAGAAAATACCAAAAACATATAGACAGTTTTAAAATTCTACAAAATTAGACAAAATGAGACTATTTAATACAAATTTCCCATAAAAGTTTTAGCTAAAAATACTAAAAAATAAGCAAAATATGAAATGCTACAATTTCAGGGACAAAATAGTAATAAAAGGTTTAGTTTTAATTTGAAATGGTTAACAATTAGTCGATGTTATTTTTTTAATTTGAGTAAGTAAATATTGAGGGGGAGCTAGGTATTTGAAACCCGTTCTTTGGGTCTTAAGACACACTGCTCTACCACCAAAAGACATGACTCGACATGTACTTCAAAAGACACGTAGGATCAATTTCAACGGATACTAAGCAAACATTTAAGATATAGGATAGTTAAAGTCACCTTGTTAACTTTTAAAGTTCAAGTATGACAATGAAATCGAGTGTATAATTCAGAGACTTTTGTATTATTTACTCCAACAGATATCTCTCGAGTTACTATTTTCTGCAAGGGCCACCTCACCACCTGAATTATCTATATCTAGGTGATTGTTGATTGCATTGTGATCACTCTTTTTTGATGTTGATTTTGTAGCAATTTTTTTGATAACTTGTAAGCCATCCAGAGCCTTATCACTATACTACAAGATAAGGTGTTCTTCTACGTACATGGGATATAAATGCATGTTCGTCATGTAGCTATTTTCATTGCCAAATCCATGCATCTATTAATTAGCTAGGGATCGATATCCCTTCTTCAATTTCCCCAATTAAGATGCCATCTCACCTAATCGCATATTGTCCTTGGTGTCATATTCTATAGTAGCCATGGAAGAAGGCACACTGGAAGTATAATATCTTGTATGCGGATTAAAATTACCATATACATGTCGACGAGAAGATGTGTGCATTCAATGAGGTATGAGAGGGCACCCTACTTGTTCTATACCGTCCAAGTTTAGGTCAACTTACATTAAAGTGCATACTTTGAGGTACGGATTCGCCTTGGTGTCTTATACATTCATAAAGTACGCATACTTTGCGAATGCGACCTCTAGTAGGGGCTCTTCCCACAAAGAAGGAGTTCAATGCATGCCCTTATTGCATTAGGTATATACTAGTGCAAGTAGGGGAAGTGCTGCAACGCTTGAGGGTGCCTATCGCTACTAGAGATCAGTGGAAAAATTGATCATAGCCTTCTCATTTGTCGTAACCTCTTAATTATGTTGGTGTGACGTACCTCCTATCACAATTATGTTATGAAAGGAAGGGTGGCTAGCATGACTCACAATTTCAATCGGTTGTTCGATCTTTGATCGAGCGAGGGGGAGTGCACGATATCCTTGGTGTGAACAACAAGGGATCTCCTTATACATACGAGACTATGAGTTCATGCTCATAAATGCTCATTCAGTACTTCACCTCCTTGGGTTGTGCAACTTGAGCCATTGCTATTAATCCTAGGGGTTGATAGTATCAAGCTTCTTATTTGATTACTAGCGAAATACTATACTTTAAAGAATTATTGTCGAGTTGTTACAAGAATGATGACATTCGTCGAGTAGATTCTTTTGTGTTTTGATGGGTTAGTCCGTTCATGCTTTGTTCAAAAGGATACGAAATGATGAATGCAAAATACAAACACTTTATCTCTCATTCGTATTCAGTTGATCTACGAAATACGAAAATGTGATGAGGTCAAAGACATAATAAATGATTTAATTACGATTTGACCATCTTTTTAACAGTTGGTTAATCTGGAATAAGGTCCTCTTATTTTGAGATAAAAAGACATTAGCTATAAAAAGACATTAGCCATCATCCAAACAAGATCTCGAAGAGATATCCTCTACTTATTATTGGAGTAAATCAATGAACTATGATATGTGTTATATCATGATTAGAAATACATGACAATTATCCCAAAACATATCCTTAGACCTTAAGGAACAAGGGATAAGTTCAAAGGACCAACAATTCAATTAACTAAGGGATATGATTTTGATGAATAAGGGAAGGATGAGTTGGGATTAATCCTAGTCATGTGTTGGACAATGTTTTGCAATGAGGATAAATGGCAGTTATTGTGAAAGTGATATAAAGCAGAATACGATAAAAGTGGTCAAATTCCTCTCCATGTGATAACTCAACCTTTAATTGAAATAGGTCTTAATTTGAAAGGAGATCAATAGATCAGTACCTTTTCGGAATAGAAGTGTAGTAATCCTAATTTTATGAGAACTTCATCTTTCATAATGCCTATATAAAGGATCATTGCCCCTTATCTAAGGCATCCAATTCAAGAGAGAAATAAAAGAGAGAAAGTGAGTAGGAAGAGAAGAAATTTCTCATTCACTCATTTCGCATGTGATCGGAGATCAAAGTACATCCATGGTTCCCAATCAATGGACCAATATGAATTTAATGCACCAATCTTTAACATACCAAAATCGACTATCACCCCTCCTGTTGTAGGAGAAGTCAAGATTGATAAATAGCTTAATTAAGATAACGGTCCCTCATCAACATTTGATGCAAGGGATGACATCAGAGGTCTCGAGTCCCACTTCAAATAGGGTGGAAAATCGGAAGGCTTGCCCTTGCCAACATCACCATTCAATATGTCTTGACCGGAGAAATTCTCAGTATAGGAGAAGTGAGGCCTTCTTCCCGCGAGAGGAAATGGAGGACTAGTCGACCATGGTCGCCTTTCTTCGAGACTTCCAAATCAGGACCGATCAGATCAACTCTTCCACTAACTAAAGATTCCGAGCATAAGTTATCTTGCAAGTGGGTCTAAATTAGGTGCTGACCTTTTTTCAGTTGATGCGGGACGATGTACCGCCTTTGTGAATCCGATGAAGTAAAAGGATTCGAACCTTTGCATGTCGGTACCAAAAAGTGACGCCTTATCATTAAAGCGTCTCTATTTTTGATAAATTATGTTATTACAAAGAGAACCAACTTTGTGTAAGTCGCTTACGTGGTATAAGATTTGCTTATAGGAATTGGTTTTGGGTTGCAATCAATTTTGTAGTTTTTTACTCTCACATTAAGGGTTTTCAACATCAAATACTCTTCAATCTTTTGTATTTGATTTTTTTCTATGATTGAATTCATCCGTAGTTGTAATTTTCTTGGAGTTGAGCCATAATTCCAAATCCAAGAAATACAAAGAATGGAAGTTCGAGCATGATCATGTGTGCAGATTTATCTAATGGTTTGTTGATTAGAGTAAGTGTAATTAGGGCTGCTAATCGAACCGAACTGTAACGAACGGACCTATGTTCAAGTTCGGTTTGATAAGGAAGTTCGAAAGTTCGAGTTCGAGTTCGGTTCGATAAATGTTCGATAGGATATGTTCGAGTTCGTTTAGAAAACGAACGTTCGAGTTCAGTTCGATAACAGTTCGTTAACAATTTAACTTAACTAAAACTTGTTTATATGAACAAGTTCGAAACTGGAGTTCGATAACAAGGTTCGATAAGTACTAAGAATAATAAAATTTTCAAATTAAAGCGGTACAAAGCCCAATATAACACCACAATTTCTTTAACCTCAAAATTTACCAAGTGTATAAATACTAAGTTACGTATACAAATACATACACATATACATATATCGAACTCGAACATTTATCGAGCGAACATATGTTATGTTCATGTTCGGTTCGTTAAGCTATCGAACTAAAATTTGAAGTTCATGTTCAGTTCGTTTAGAAACGAATGAACATTTTTCGAACTATTATCGAACGAACTCTAATCGAATACGAACATGTTCAGTTCGATTAGCAGCCCTAAGTGTAATCACATAGACACTTTTGTCTAAATTGGAGAAATTGCATGCTTCGAAGGCATGGAAAAACAAGTTGCCTATATAGTTGAAATTAGAAAATGATACTTTCCATGCAGATCATCTAAATAATCAAAGAACTATCATCCATTTTTAACATGGGAATAAAAGTTGAAGATGAACATCTAGATATGCTACTACTTAGTACTTTTTCAGATAGTTAGGAGAAATTTCAAATTTCCTTCACTAAGTTCAAAACGGAGTTGTTTCCTTGATGATAGTCGAGGATGGTATTATAAAAGAAGAAATGGAAAGAAAAATTCTAGCTTATTCATCATAGTCAAAGGTTCTGGACAAGGGAAACATGTAGAAAGTTAGATTTAGGAATAACTAACAAACGAAGAGATTAAAATATATTATAGTAAAAACTCAAAAATAAATAATTGGAGTGACTTCATTGTGGGAAAAATTCCACTAAAAAATACTGCTTCAAATTTGTAGAGAAAAAAAGAAGTAAAGTAAGAAAAATGGCAAGAATGACAATGTAGCTTCCATTACATGTGAGCATGATTTCCTCATTGTATTTGGCATGGATATGTGATGAATACCCATTCATCACTCTTTATTCTTATATTTTAGCTACAAAAACCTTTGCAAATGCATGTATATATATGTAAATACAAATAATTATCAAAAGCATGCATTGTGTAAAAAGTAATAATTAGCATGTTTTTGTGCAAAAATAAAAGAATAAAGAGACAAAAGAAAAAGAGGGAAATATTTAGAATAAATATTGAGCAACCTAACCCAAGGGAGGGCTCAGCATGGGCCTGACTGCATAAAAACCAGAGTAGAGGGAGATAGGGACTCATGTGTGTAAATATACCTGTAAATAAAATAAATATATTTTCCTCTAAAAATAGAATAAAAATGGCTTGTATATATATTGTATATATATATATTTATAATTATAAAAATCAAAACAAAAATAGAAAAATCAAAAAGAAAATAAAAAGAGTCACTTGTGTATATATATCCACCATGTACATACAACCACTCCTATATTTATTTCACCCTATAAATAAATTAAAATTCCAAAATTGTTGTAAATATTCTATCTATTATGGTGTAAATAAATAAAATAAAAACAACAAAAATAAAAACAAAACAAAAAGAACAAAATTTAAAACCAAAAATAATATTGTACATATACCATGTATATAAATGTATATATCTATTTATTTTACCCTTGTATATAAATAATAAAAATTAAATAAAAATACCCTTTTATTCCTAATTTTATGTTATAAATAAATAAAATTTAAAATGGGAATAAAAATGCACAAAAATAACAAATTAAAAATCAAAAAAATTAAAAAGGCATATTGTGTAGATACCTATATATAGCACAAAGTGTACATACCCTATTTTTATTTTGAAAAATTAATTAAAAATCACCAAAAAATAGAAAAAATTAAAACAAAAATATTTCATGTTTTAAGTTTTTAATAGTTCGGCCATTTCCTATTTTTAAATGATTTTATAATTCTTTTTGACGTGGCTGCATTTCATTGGTCCATGGGAATGTTGACCACACGGTCAACTCCCCATGTGGACCACCTCCCACGGGTTTTAGACGCCCGACCCGATTCCTCCTCATTTTAGTGTCCAAACCCGATCATCCCTCACCTAAACCCCGGGTCCTAATCACTCTCCTACAATCCGGGAACCTCGCCCGATCTTCTGCCTAGGGATCCGTGCTCAATCGAGCCGGACCCGAGCCCTTCTTCCCGGACCTCCCACCTTATAAGAGCCGAGCTCCGCCACACGATTTCCCCATCTTTGGATCATTTGCTTTCCACCCAGTGACCTCCATCGTCTTGGCGATAGTGACAGCTCGCCCCAGAGGGTGTTGCAGCGAGGAGGGAGCAAGGAGGCCATCGATCCGGCGAGCTTGCGCCGCCGTGCGCCGCCTGGAGGTAGCGCCAGAGCCTCGGACGCCGACGGTCCTCGAGGCAAGGACCAGGAGCAAGCCCATCTCCTCCACAGTCGACCCATCCGCCCAGGTAGCCGTAGTTGTTGTTCTTTTCGTTTAATTTTCGATTTTTCCCAAATCTCGCCGGTGCCGACCATCATCGATTCCGACCACCCCCATCTTCCATTCGATCACCGGACCGCACCATCACACTCGCCTCCTTCCCACGCACGTTCTCTGCCCCTCCATTCAACCCAGCTCGCACAGGAGCTGGGGTTTCGAGTTCCTCCGCCGTTGCATCACCGGAGCTCGACCGCCCCACCTCACCGACCACCATCACCCCTCCTAACGGGGTCGAGGCACTTTGCCCTTGACTCGCGAATCTTTTGGTGCCCTTTTGCAGGTATAAAGAGGACTATCTGAGGTCCTCTAACTCAGGCACAGGAGCTTCAGGCCACCGCCATCGCGGGACCGTCCTGGTGGTTGTCCGACTCATCGGAGACCGTCATCAGCTACGGAACTTCACGACGGAGCTCTTCCACATCCCAGGAGTAGCAGGGGAGGACCATAGTGCGCGTATTGGGCCGGCGAAGCTTGCCGACTAACTGTTCTTCCATCATCCTCCCCAGACGTCCGATCGACCTCGACGCTCCAGAACAGATCACGACCGTCCATTCGCGGAGCAGCAGATATCGTCAGATCCTTTGAGGGTTGATCGCCACCATTGATCCAGTGAGGTTTAGCCACGACATCTTGCAGCCGTCCGATTATCCATGTGGCAACACCTCCCACGTCCGATCCGAGCCAGGCCCCCTTCGCAGACCCACGTTGCAGCACCACCGTCTGATCTTCCACGTGGGAGCATCCCAACCGCTCGATCTCGCCGAGGGTTCCCTTCGCTGTGCGTTGCGCCATTCCACCCGTCAGATCTGCTACGTGGCGCACATCCGTCCCTCGTGATTTAATAAGGGGTAAATTTCCCTTAGGCTCCCCTGTTTATGGTTTTTATTAGTTAGTCCTGTAAATATTTTATCTCGTTCGTTTTATTCTGGATATTTTGCACTTTGGACCTCGTACTTACTTTATTTGCATTTATGCCCCTGTCTACGTGGACCACGTGCATCGTCACGTGAACTTTGTTGGGTTATTTGCAGATTTAGACCTATAGTTTCAAGGTGTTAATGAATGGATTTATAGTTTTGATATTTGCAGAAATACCCCTCTGAGTGTTGAATTTGTGCATATGCGTTATTTTAGTGGGTAATTTACACGGAGGCCCCTGGACTTTTAGTACGTGTTACTAATTAGTCCAGGAATCTTATTTTTCTTGCAAATAGGTCTCTGAGTGCCCCAGGTCACGCGCTTTGCACGTGGATATTTGGGAATTTTGCACCGGACCCCCTGTAACTTATTTTAATTGCATTTAGGTCCCTGTGTACTATGCCCTTGTGTTTGATTTTAATAAAATAGCAAACTCACTCCAAATTCAATGCAAATTAGAAACATGGCTCCTGCCATGTTGTAAAATTTTATAGAATTTTTGGGGACATTTTTTATTTCATTTACTATTTTTAAAAATTCAAAAACATGCATTTTCTTTACTGTCTGACTTAAAAATTCACAAAAAATATTAAACTCATCTAAAAATTATAAAAAAATTAGCTACTTTGTGTTTTGTCTTGCTTGATTTTCTGACCAATTTTGGTCATTTTTCATTACATAAAACTTATAAAAATTACAAAACACTAAAAATATCATAACAATTCTAATAAATAATCCAAAAATCCAAAAATAATTGTGCTGCCTAAATTTTCCTTGTTCTTTTCTCTTTACAGGAAAATTACCTCCAGGCTTATTAGGGTCTTTTAGATATTTTATCTAAGTCCCTCAAGCTCGGCTGGACAGTACCTTCATTTTCTTACATTGTTTCATTTTTAGAAAATCATATAAAAATTAGAAAATCCCAAAAATTCACTAAAAACAGTAAAAAAATAAAACATATAAAAACATTTTTATTTGAATTTTTGGTTGATTTTTGAATGCTTTAATAATTGCTTGAAGTTGGTTGTTTCCCTTGTTTTCTTATTTTCTCCATTAAATAAAAATCCAAAAAAATTAAAAACAATTGAAAATCCACCAAAAATAGTGTCCTTTTATTTTTCGATATTTTCGACTACTTCGTAGGCCGTAAGGCCATCACGTGCTCCCTGAGTCCGACCTTGGTCGCTATACCAGGCTAATCTAATAGCCAGGACCGCTATTGTGTTTATTGAATATTTCTCTGATTTTGGTGGTCTGTTTTACTTTTTCTTGTTGACCCGGATTTCTCGAGCGACTAAGGTCGCAATGACATTTGTTTATATTTTTCTACCCTTAGTTGCTTGTGGTTTTCGCGGTCATCAATATGGTGAATGTATCCACATATAATACTTGGTGTCTAATTGATTGTGGTGCAACCGTACATGTGGTCTCTAATAGGGAGTATTTCACATCTTATACTTTATGGTGATTTTAGAATTCTTAAATTGGGTAATAGTTCTTTGTCTAATGTTATTGGTATGGATATTATTATTTGACAAAATGTGATTGGAATCCTTTTGAAGCTGAAAGATGTAAGGAACACTAACACACATTTGAACTTAATTTTGACTAAAAAGTTTGATGATGAAGACTATTGCAAGATATTTCATGATGGTCAGTGGAATCTTACCAAGGTTACTTCTCTAGTATCTTAATAAGGGAAGAAGTGGAACAATAACTTCTATATCATTCAGGCATCAATTGACATGATTGTGGTGAATGTGACTTATAATGGCAATTCAATTAAGTTGTCACATGAGAGGATAATGAATCCATAATTCGTATACTTTGTGCATGAATTTTGATTCATATTCCTTGAAAAATACATGTAAATGACAAGTAAAATGACCATCACCTTGTTAGTAAAAACCTTGAAGAAAATAAGAAGGAAAAAGAAAACGAGTAAGATGTAAACTATGTATATATATGTACAAACTGATACAAAAAGTGGAAGTAAAAATAAATAGGCTTGCACCCTGCACACATACACACATATACATAACACAAAAATATATCAAAAATAACAACCTCAACTACAAGGAAGAAAACCAAACCTTAACTTGTTAAATCCCTATTTCCTGTAGTTGTACCTATATTTGTAAATTTCAAATCACGCAAAATCATCTTTAAAATTGTTTAAAAATATAAAAGTGAAAGGGTTGATTTTTTATGGGCTTTGATTTTATTTGTTTTCGGTTTTATACATATTTCTTAATAGTGTATTTACACAAAAAATATAAAAATCACATCTTTAAAAAATAAAAGATATTTTTACACCACAAATCCTAAATTTTTTTAAATTACATTCCTAACCATGTATTCATCATAATTATCATGTAAACGATGAAAACTTGCTAACTCTTACATTACAGACTCTGACGGACTTTGTGTTTAACTCCTAGAAGGGTTGTAGTATAACAATTATCTACTCTTACATTACATTCTGACGGACTTTGTGTTAAGTCATTTATCTAGATTTTCAACTCTTAAACTTTGGGGTGTTGGTGCCCTTCTTCATCAACATCCACCTCCTCCACATCTAGGAAATCGCCGATTGAGAGTTCCTCTTTCAACTCATTGCAAGTCCACTATGATCTATCTCTTATCCTTCTAACTACTCCAAGAGCTCTTGTGGATACCTATAGAATCAAGATACTACTAGAGAGAGATGAATAGTATATATATATATATATATATATGAAGAATTATGGTAAAAAAGTTGCTAAACAACAAGCACAAATATAAATTGATATAAGCAATAACTTCTGTCAAAGTATTAGAGTGGAGACCAAACTATGTGAAAATCAAGATCTAATTCCTTGATTCAGGATTCCTGATCAATCACACCCATTGACCAATCACTATGTTGAATTATTTTCCAAAGATATTTCAATCATTTTTACAAATGCTTTGGATGACACGATAAAGTTTCGAAAAGCACACTGCTTTTGATCAAACACCAAAGAATCACTACAACTTGGTACACAACAGGCAACGGTCGTCTATCGTCCCTTATATGTACATGACTGTCCCATCTGACTAGATGGGACGATCGATAAATCATCCTGTCTAGGTGTGTCTCATCTGCGCGAATGTGACGATAAATGTGACCATCCTATTATACAACTATGAAACGATTGAAGCCATCTTTTCTCATGGTCCATGAAGATGGACAAAGATAGCTACATGGGATGGTTGTGACTATCCCATATAGCATTTTGTGCATGACCCAACGTAGATCTATTTATATATGTGCGAACCCCGAAGGGACAATCACAACTGTCTCATCTGGTATCAGATGGGATGATCACGACCGTTCCATACAGTCCTCTTTGCCCATTTTGTTTTGTTATGATGGTATTGTGGGGCTTAGATGGGATGGCAAATGACTATCCCATTAAGGTTCGTTCGACCGCTCTTTTTATGTGGTGCGTCCTCTAGGGAAGCACATAGAGGGTATATCGGGATGACCACACCCATATCATTTGATCCATTTCAGGTAAAAAATAATACTTGTTCGTTGGGTTTTCCAACCTCTTATCTGTCTTAGTTGTACCCTGTATTAATTCAAATGAGAAATATATACAACCACAAGTCCATTGCCACAATGTCGGTTAATCCTCGGGAATGTGGGCAATCATCATCACGGTAGGTGTGCTCACATATTCAAGCTCGAAATCTGTGACGAACCAAAACATACAATATGTAAACAATAATGTTAATGAAAATAGTTGTGAATACTAAAATATATGTTACATATTACTACATCATTTACTTCTTCCCTCAATGAGAGATGGTTTTCTTCTTTTCTTTCCTTCTTTGGTTTTGTTTCTCCCTCTTTACTCTCACCATCTCAACATCTCTCCGACGGATGATGAATCTGCGATGAACCGATCACTGTGTCGAGATACGGGAATGCTCCTCATATTCATTGTTATAATCGTCATCATCCTCATCACTTTGATTATCTTTCTCATATTTAACAAGGGTTTTTCAAGTCAGTTTTAGGATCCGACATCCGTAATATATATGATTTTCTATCTTCCTGCACATGACTGAGGAATAAATCATAGTAAGATTCCTTACGATCATTAAGGAGTTCTATAATGTTGGAGATTTCATTATAATTAGAATCTTAAGAAGAAGTATAACCATCGTCGTCGGGAATTCCCCTACTAGGCCTCATCTTATCACAGATTTGAAATCAAAAAAATTCATGGGGAAATCTAATTAATAATAAAATCAACAGAACACATTTTTTTGGATAAAAAGGAAAAATATTAGAGTTATATGATAAAATGAAGAAGGAAAAAACCATTCTTATTTAATAATGTACCTCTATGAAAAATTTTCTGCAAAAAATGATGAGATGAAACCCAAGAAGATTATATACATTAATTGTGGTCCTCCTTTCATTTTTGACGGCAGGAGCTTATGATGCCTCAGAGATATTTTTTTTCAATTCGACGAATCTGAAGATGCTCTACTGATAATCACTGAAGACTGGGAGCCCAAATGAAGTATGGTACTTCAATCAACCACCACAGCTTGAACACTCTTGGGATCACAACACCCCCAGTTCCTGTGAGGCCCTCATCATCAAAAGTGATAGCCAATGATAAATCATCCAAAATTAAAATTTATGCATCGAAAGTTTTGTGGATCACATCAATGAGTCCAAACACTTGCAAGTAATTGTCAGTCCAAGGGATATTTCATCCCTCATGTAATGGAAGTTCAAATTTTCATAGTCCCTCGAAAGCCCTTCCCATGTAGGATCCAGATAAGATATGGTAACCCAATAAAAATCCAAAAAACTAAAAAGCAAGGGCATGAGCATAACAACTTGCATAATAAATACAAAATCTGATGCATGGTTCAATCTGGGATAAAAAACCTATGCCTTTCGGAGATTTTCAAAAAATGAGACCACTGAAGGTGGTGATGCAACAAAGATTCTAAGAGCTTCCTCGTACTAAGATCTACATCTAACCACATGTACTCTCTCTGATAATAATTCAGGTAAGTTCAGATGTAACCATCAAAATCTATTATCATTTTTCTTGCATAAAGGGATATAAGTTGGCTTAAGAACTTTAGCAACAAAGATGCTCTAGGAGATAGATGTTGCAGACCTCCTAAATTACATTAATTTTTCTTAGCCTCCTCTTTATCAGGAGCTTGCATGAATTCCTTATAGAAGCAGGAATGTCGATATACTCAAACATATCAAAAGAGCCTCGAACATAGCTCTACACTACCACCATGAAAGGAGAAATGTTGTTCCTAAAGTATTCTTCACAACGACGTGTTGTCTCACACATATTTGTAAAAACCATGTCTTCAACATCATCATTTGATGGAATTGCATGACCCATCCTCTTTTGGACCTCTAAGAAAAAGATCCGCGGTAGAAATTCACTCATGGCTCCCCTCTAAAAGATGAGTAGTATAGAACTATAATTGAGCGGACCAGTACTATAAGGGACTATGCACGCACCAACACACACATACTCACACACATACTTACACACAGTTACACACACACACACACTCATAGACACACATGTATACATACACTCACTCAAACACATGGATATACAATTATCAAGCACGGACATTTTCTATGATCAACATGTAGCATGCATTTCCTATATCAAGTAAACTGCAAAGAAATCATACACTATCAAATATATATCATCTCCTATAATCAACAAATAGTATTTCATATATAAAAGCATATAATCATGTGTAGAAGGAATCATATACAACAATAAGATGAATATGATAGGGTATCAAATGTGTGTGGAGAATGAATCATCATTTGCATATCGTCATGTAGAGAAGGATGCATTGCAATCATACAACTATCAAAGATAGATTATTCTATATAATCATGTGATCATATATTACATCTAAATAAACTCAATAATAGTTACCAATAGATTCGATGATGAGCGAAATGTGGAGAAGTAAAAGAGTTGTCTCATGAGCACCGAAGGAGAAGAGATAATCAGAGGAGGAAGCGGATCATCGGTCGAGAAAGCATGATCACAAGGTAGAGGGATATCACTGTAATGTGGGTGGGAGAGGTCTCTCGTTAGCGGCAACGATGGGGTATGTAAGGTTAGGGATGAAATGTGGCCTGCCATCAAGGGTATTGGGGGTTTCATCGATTGGCCCAGATGGAACGGTCTCTATGTCCTCTTCCTCGACGATCGAGAACAATCAATAAGACCGTCCCATCCACTTCTAAGATCTCCTTCTTTTTTACTAGACAGAAAATTAGGTGGGACGTTTGTAAGAATGACTGTCCCTTCCTTAGAGAAATATCTGACGGGACGGGTCTGGCAACCGTCCCTCTGCTTCCAACATATCAAGCATCGAAGGGACAAACACAGAAGCCTTCGTACAATGGTTCAAACTGTCTCATCTGCCCTTCTAGAAGCCCTTGTTGGGAGCAGAGCGACTAGATGTGATGGACGTTACACCCATCTCCTCCGTGTCACCAAACGTGAACTCAATAAGCAAGAAGGACACATAAGACTATATGGTACGGCTGATACCGTCCCATATAGCCCTCTTGGATATAATATTCTGCTATATAGGGATAATGAATCAGATAGGACAGTTTCAATATCGTCCGTCCCACCCGATGAAACATGAAGAGACGATCTCTAAATGACCGTCCCATCCGAATAAGGAAGGAACAATCGTTGCTCCCACTTTCCCATGCATTTCATTTGTAATGGACGATCGTTATTCGACCATCCCATCCGTAAACAAACGAGACGATCATAACAGACCATCTCGATTGAATACATATGGGACGATCGTCGAACGACTGTGGCCTGTTCCCATTCCTAAAATAGAGGTATGTTGTTGTGAATTCAACTTCAAATCAAACACTAAAGTTCATGCACACTTTAATTAAACACCACGCCGAATAATTCACCTTCAAATCAAATACTAATTTCATGTACATTTTAGATAAACACTTAGATACCTGCAATACTTGAATCAAACACTAAGTCAGCCACAAAAGTTGGATTGAATACCAAGCTCCTAAAAAAATGTTAAAAGGGAAATAAATTTAAATATATTTTATTTTAATTAATCCATAGATCTTGTAATTTATGCAGATATTGTTGACACAGATTTCTCGATATTTAAAATTTTTAATTTTATCTAACATTGTTGTTGCAACTCTTGAAACCAATAACAAATAATTTTCAATATTTTTTAACGTAATATTGGTTCCACGGTCAAATTGAGGGATACAAACCTTCAATTTACGTAGATTGGTATATTATAATGTGATTATGGATTTCTATGTATTTTTTGTAGTTAAAAGTTTTTGTATTTTTTAACAGATTTTGAAGTGTATATGTGTTTTTAAGGTTATTTCTATATTTCTATTTGATATGATATATATGCATATTGTTTTATATATTTTTATGTGTTAGACATTTTTATTACGATTATGGTCTGATTTTTATACTTTACGGGAAGGATGAAATGATTGATTCATTCTTTTTTTTTCTTTCATGTTTTCATCATTCATTTATCTCTATCCTTCTCTTCTCTAAGTTCTTAAAGCCAACACAATGAGGTCAAGTGAGAAAGTCTTCAAAAATTTTATTTCATATTATTTTATTGATTTTTACTAAAGGGAATGGATTGGGTTTTAAAAGTATTATTTTAATTGAAAAATATCTTTTTATTTTTGAAATACATGTGACATTCTCAAAAACAAGTTTCATAATGTTTTTATGTTTTTTTATATTTTTTACAATTTTTTTAAAGAAATTTGGGTTATATATAAATTTTCATGGGATTTTAGAAGATCATTTAATTGGAAAATAGCAAAATAAGGTCAAAATTGCCACTGTTTGATTTTTAAAGTAGTAAACAATAAGTGAAAACATAGAATTTAGTTATACTTCATATCCATTTTAATACATTTAAAATGATATATTGTACATTTTTTTTCTGATTTTTCCTATTATTTTATTTGATCTTTATAAGATTTTTAGATTTTTTTAGACTCAAAAGTATCTATTAAATTTTTTAATTGTTTTTTAGATATGTCTTAATATGAACAAAATATATAAATTCTGATTTTTCAGAATTTTTATTGTATTTTTTATTTGAATGACTTTTAAAGTAGAACACGTATTTTATGGAGTTTTTTATTTATTAAAATAGTAAATGATTTTATTTTTCGAAATTAAAATAAAATGTAGTATAATATATTAATGCATATATCATGATATTTTATTTTAATTAATATATGTATTGGATTTAATATAGAATAATATGATAGTTATTTGTGTATGTTATGGAAGGACTATTTTGTCTACAATATACATTTATTTATGTATGCTGTAGAAAGACTATTTTGTCAGGGGTATACATATTTGTATAAGACTGTGACTCATCGGTGTCGATGATTGGTTTAGATTAAACATCTTTAATCTAATGTGATGGCTTTAGTATGCTCACAAGGTGTATGTCGTGTCTATGATTTGTATAGGATCGAATGGTAGTGTAAGACCCTTCATAATAGGATCCCACTCTTAATTATTTTCTGACCTGATCTAGTAGACAAATTAGACAAATGATCACTTCATTTTGTATTACTCGTTGAAACCTTTTCAACGAGCCCACGAACATTAAAATCAGAATATGTATGAAAGAGTTATACATGCAATAAGATTGGCTTGCACTTATTTGATTCGAATCCGAACCCAAGTTTGATTAAGGTTGAACCTATATAGAGGTAAATCATTTGGTCTTGGTTTAATGAGACCACTTAGCCTTGCTGAAGCTTCTCCCCTCTTGTCGGAGCACTGGTACCAGAGACGATTTTCGACCACCAATCGGAAAGACCAAGCACCCCATTTCAAAGAGATCGACGCGAGGATTGTCATGGATATGCATGTGTTCCGTAAAACACAATGGAACTCTTGTTCTAGGTAAAGGAAGATCACATGGGTACATTCCCATAGGCACAATTATACCCCTCTTTTGTCCTCGTATACACATAACTTTCATAACACGGTTGGGAACATAATAAACTACCTATGTTGGGTGTTTCGAATTTGGACAAGTCTTCTGTCGAAATTTGTCTCATATCGCATCATATTTTTGGATTTTTTTGTTGACATAATTAATGTATGTAATTGAAAATTATGTATTTGTGATGTGGGTAACAACAACAACATGGAGATATGGTTAGTTTTATGATTGGAACGATTTGGAAGGATGTTGTTGAGTAAAATCTGATTTTGTCATGTATGATCAATTATTTTGGTTCTGAATGATTGATCATACTTGTCTATATCTTTTCTGAAATTCCATCATTTTTAGGGTCCAAATGAGTCCATTATAACCTAATTTGAAATGGTATGATAAATATCTAGATTATTGTAATGGTATGATAAATAAATGAAATGGGTCCAATGTAACCTAATTTGAAATGACAGTGGATGTGATGAGCTTTGATGAGCAAGAGAATCTTGAGCATCATTCGAATAGTCAAGAGGGATTTTAGATCTAATATATATCCTTTGTGATCAGCGGATGACTTTCCTGTTGTATCCATTCTTTCTATGTCACAATGATTATTCTTATGTGGCAACTGGTAGTGAAGTAGATGTTACCAAGGGAGACTTACGCACTGTTGGGGTTATAGGTAGAAACTTAGACACCATGAACCCGACAATTGTGTCGGTTGGGGGACATGATGCTTGGCATACCTTAAGGTGCCAATCTGATGGTGTTTTCCCTAGTACTTAGCATATCCTAGAGCCCAATACTTTGTGTGCAGGCCAAACAATCATGGCTGGTGATTTATGTTTGCTTTTCACTTAAGAGGCATTCGATTCGAGAATAAGTAGGAATAAGGATGGAGAACAAGGAGAATAAGATTCTATTCTCCGTTCAACTGGAGTATAGGAATAAAAAGAATAAGCTGGAATAAGGGCTATTCTCTGTTAGGTTGGCTATTGAGGGTGAAGGAATAAAGTTTGAAAGTTATTAAAGTTGTTGGTATATTCACCAAATTGGTGACATATAATCATCAATTACAAACTGATACGAACTGAAACACGAAAATAGAATATCCAAAATTCAGTAAATCAAAGTTCATTTTCCATTATTTATTACATTATGACATGCTTATCATACCATGATTCCTCTGCAATCTCATGCGTGAAAGTTGATATGGCCGTCATCTGGGCGATCTCTCTCTGCTTCTCCTATAGCTGACGTTGGGTTTTCTTTAATGTCTCTACGAAGAATTCTTCTGAAATTTCAAGCACATTTATTAAATCCACTAAAAAATTCCTCTCAGCCTGTATGGACTTGCCCGTTGGGGTCAACTTTGATGCCTTAACCTTGTATCCATAGAATATCTGCACGGAATTATGTGATTTGATAATCATCCTTATTAGGATGGATGAATATAATTTAAATAAAAATAATGGAAATAATTTACTTATTTTGGGAAACTATACCGCTAACGATCATCAACGTCGTCATATTTGTGCAAACCCTCGAAGACAGGTCTGCGTCGTCCAGGAAGAAGAATCTACGTCCATAAATCTTAGGCCGATCACAGCAAAGCATGGCCATAACTATGGAGGGTTTTCGAGAAAATTCGAACACCAATAAATAAAGAAAAGAGACACGAAATAATTATGCAATGTACGATTTGTAAAAAAAGGACAAGTAATTATCCAAAAAATTTTCCATTAGATTGCATCTCTTACATTCATGTCAGCATTGACTGTTCCGTTAGTTAAGCCACACCACCGCCATGGCTCCTCAGCCATGATATGCACCACATCTTGAAATGGTTCTTAAAAAATGTGGAATCATCATCGGGTATGAAATCATTATCACATGCAAATTAGCAACAAATTATGATTGTAATCCATCAGCGTCGTTGGACATAAAGTTTTTCTCAATACAATATGGATACGTCATCGATGTATTATCCGATGTAGTGGGACACAAAACATTAATAAGAAAAGATGGAGAGACAAAATGGAAACAACAAGATAGCTAAGCACTCTCCCACATAGTCATTGCCAAACCATCATGCGACATCTCTCCGGCTTAGATGTCTTCCTCCGAGACCCTGACATCGTTCCCCGCAGAGTTGTTATCGAAGTCCTCGTCATTCGTCGTTGGCTCTGCAGGGACCCGATCTTCTGTTGAGTTATGGTTAAATGCACTGGACATTTGATCCTCGCTCTGGACATCATGGATGAAGTTGTTGATGATGTAGTACACCATAACTACCATCACCTGTTTCTTGAAGCTATAGAATGAGCGATCTTTCATTATTCTGAATGTACGTTTGACGTACGATTGAAGTTGTGAGTGCCTGTGATTGTACATCTCTTCAGTTCTATAATAGTCATGGCCCCTTCGAGCTCTAAATTGGGGTAGGTGCGCAAAGACTCCATGGTATGGCGTGAGGAAAGTATCTGTGTTCACTTATCTGCATTCAAGAAGGAACTTCCGTCTAGTCGGTACACAAAAACCACCCTCGTCAAAGGCCCACCTCAACTCCTTCATGCCAACAGCTGACCCCTCCCATCTGGCGGCGACGTATATAAATCTGTAACTAATGTCGACACATGCCAAGACATTTTGTGCCAATGTTTGGTGCCTGCTCCTGAACTTTGGAGCGATATTTGCAAGGACATTCACGGCGATAAGCGTCCCGTCAATCGCTCCAATAACATCGTAAAAGTAGATATCAATTTCCAATTTTATGTTACTAAAATGAAAAGGTTTAATGTGGGCATGAGATGTCTACTGTGACAGTTTACCTTGAAATATGGATAGAAGTTTCTATTAAGCAAAATAACATACGAGGTTGGGCAATCTTCTATTGGCAAGTGGATGAAGTGATCTCTGAGGGAGATGATGCATGTGAGGATATCATTGATATGATTTGAAATGGTATCACTGAAGTAATGGAAATGTTCAGAAAGCACCTGATTCTTCACGTTATGTCCAAGGTAATACAACAATATGTAGAGGGATTCCTCGGCCTTTAGGTGTATCGAATTCTTCAGGCCCACTCTTTCTTTTAAATGGTGCATAGACATAAGATGGTGTTGGGATACATCTATAAAACCTCATATATCGACCAACATGGGCATTCATCATCTCCTAGATCCATATATGGCATGTATGCATGGACGTGTGCTCTAGCACCCGGAAGATGTAACCGTTACACATGTTCTCTCCATCCTCCTCATCCTGTAAGATTGCATGCAGATTTATCATGTTCAACATGAACAAGTTGTACCTCATCATGGTGATAGGCGCCATGCCCTCCATTGCTAAGGTAGAAATCCTAAAATTATTGACAAAATGCATACGTATGGGATCACCATAAGTCAAAACCACTGTGCTGAGAGCATATTGTAATAAAAAAGAGGCCCAAATTAGAGGCCGAAATACGAAAAAATGTTCGTCAAGACATAAAATTATTACAACCCAAATAAAGTAAGATAACAACATTATTTCCTATTAATAAACATACAATAATAAAAAGATATCCAATCATACTGGCATCGTTGCAACGCTCGACACAACAATGATGATTCTTCCCTGATCCTTGTTGAACTGAATGCTTATCCAATCAGCTAACTTAGTGGGCACCAACTTGGTGCGGTTGAAGATTATTCATTCGTATGGGTCACAGAGGTTATGTGCGAGCGAGATTTGTGCCTTTGGCGGTAGGCCCATAAGAAATGACTCCAAATCATCAAGAATCTCCTCCATCCCCTGATTGGGATCCTTAGGGTCCATACTTGGATTTGCTCCCTTTGCAGCTCCAACATTTATGCCTTAGATGAACGACATACTCACCTACAACTTGTGAAGCCAGGGGGCACCATCACTCTGAGAATGCTTCATGGTTGAGGTATGTATCCCTGAATCCATGTGTTGTCTCCTCTTAGGGGGTCGCATAGTTAGCCCCCCTGGTTCAACTGGATCAGGCACCTCGTGCGCATCAATTTCCCCTTCTATCTCATCCTCAAATGCATGTTGTGTCCTAGTATCCTTCTCAAAAAAGGCTGTAAACGACCCCGACGGTGAAGTCTGGGAAGAGAAGCAGAATGCATCCTTTGCGTGTAGTCTCCTACCATGGCATCCACCAATTCGTAGTGGGGTAAGGACTTCCCTCGATAGGTATTGTATGCCTTGTCGAATTGAAGGAAACAATACATGATGAAATGCGATAGAATGATATAGGAATCTATGTTGCGGTCTAACGTACTTACATACCGTAATCCAGGCCTCCTCATCAGGTGTGACTACTGTACATGAGTTTGGGTCCCACCCCAACCGCTCTTCGTCATCAGGTATACAAACGTAGTGTAGTCCTTCTTCATTCTCTTCCATCGACTGTTGATCTTCGACTTGTCCCAATTTTTCCTGGTCTGCATGTTGAAGTGTGCAATGATGCTACGCCAGGCCTACGGTGTAAACGAACCTCCAACCTAGTCCCCAATGTCAAAATGGTGCTTGAACAACTGAAGAAGATACTCATCCATCGCATGTGTCCATTTCACTCGTTGGACAGAGAACTCGTCATCCCCAATGTGCACCCCCGACAAGCTTGCATTGCTTGTGGCCATCCTGTATGGTTGGGATTAGCAAGGCTTAGACAGATTCCAATGAGGAGGCAACGACTTACCATCCCAAATGCAGTCTAGGTCAATGGTCCTTCCGTGATACATAAACCAAATGAGTTGGTAAATGGTCCAAAATTAATGAATAAATTGAGGCGTAACTTAGTTTGTCCTCACAATTATACTAACAGCTGCAAGTCGAGGAGTGATGAATCCCCATTCTCACTCTTTATTCCTTTATTTTAGCTAGAAACCTCAGCAAAATGCCATGTAAATACCTGTAAATACAATAAATTATCAAAATGCATGCATCATGTAAATATGCATAATTAGCATATTTTTGTGTAAAAATAAAGGAATAAAGAAACACAAGAAAAAGAGGGAAATATTTAGAATAAATATTGAGTGACCTAATCCCAAGGGAGGGCTCAGCATGGGCCTGACCGTAAAAGACACCAAGTAGAGGGAGATAAGGTCAATCATGGTGTATATAACCCTATGTACATAAATAAATTTATTTTCCTCAAAATAAAAATAAAAAGGTGTTTCTTATACTGTGTACACATTTATAAAAATAAAATAAAAATCAGAAAAATAAAAATAAAAAGAATAAAATTCATTTCTCACCTTGTATATATACCATGTACATATGTATATAGATCTATTTATTTAACTCATGTAAATAAATCATAAAAATAAAATAAAAATACCTTTTTATTCCAAATTTTATGTTGTAAATAAATAAAATATAAAATTGAAATAATTGTACAAAAATAAACACTTAAAAATAAAAATAAAAAATACATATGTATATATACATATATATAATAATAATATAATGTAAATACGTTATTTATTTTTCAAAAAAATAAATAAAAATCACAAAAAAATAATTTGAAAAATAATAAACATTTTTCATGTTCAAATCTTTTTTGAAATAAAATCATTTACTAATTTAAAATGAATTTTCAAATGTTCAATAAATGGCAGCTTCTGATTGGTCCACGGGGGATGTTAACCCCCGGTCAACTCCCCCCTGGACCACTCGACCCGGATCCGTGTTTGAGTGCCCGATTTCGCCTATTTTTCCAACCATGATCAGATCACTAATCATCCAAACCCCGGGTCCTGATTACACTTGATCCATCCCTGACGCACACCCAGGGATTTGCCTAGGGATTCGAGCTCCGAATCTCTCGCCCGACCTCCATCTTGCCGGACCACTACAAGTATATATCATCTTCTTCCCCCGCCATTAGCCGCACCTTTGGCCATCGCCTTCATCTTTTGGGACCTCCATTCTCCTTCATAGAGTGACAATTATCGAGGAGGGGTGTTGCAGTGAGGATTCGAGGTCTGAAGGTTAGGTCCGGCGACCCTTGTCGTCGTGCTCCGCTGTCGGCGAAGTTCGAGCCTCTGGAGGCGACGCTCCATTGATGTGACGATCCCCAGAGACCCAGCGTCTCATCCCCAATCGACCACGTTCATCAGGTAGACCTGCTAGATTCTTTAGCATCGTCCATTTCCGATTTCCATAATCCAGCTCCGCCAACTCCGCCCTAGTGGCCGGAGCTCTGCCAGTCCATCCTACCCGTACCGATCACCGCTCTGACTCATCGTCACCCTCCATACGCGACCTGATCACCTCGAGCTGAGCCATCCAAGCCCAGATCGAGTTGGGTTCCCTATCCCACGTACGCCGGAACCCCCCTTCGACCATTCACGACGCTTCCCTTTCCCTTTTGGCCAATAACCCCCGCCAGAGTGCTACTCCGAGCGAGAGCTTTGTTTTGCAGGTGAATAAGAGCAGGTACCCCCCTTGGTCGCGCTTCCATCCCTTCGCCGGAGCTGCTCCAGGTCGCTCCTCCTTCACCGGAGGATCCGACCGTTGGAGGCTTCATAGGAGGACATCACTCGACGCGGAATGACATCGCGAGGAAGACTCACTTCTCCGATCTTCCATTGGCGGTCCTGATCTTCTCTAGATCGTCGGAGAAGCTCGCCCAGGAGGAGTTCTTCCTCATCCCCCCGCAGCCGTCGGATCGCCCTGCAGCACCAGTTTGCATCTCCACCGTCCGTGCTCTTCCATGTCAGGCCGTTAGATCCCTGATCTAACGGTCACGTTCCTCCCACGTTCGCCATCGCGCCATCACCGTTGGATCGTCCGGACGGCTGCATCAGGACCGTGCATCAGCAGCTAGCCACGCCTCGACACCTGGGGCTCACGTGCGCCCCTCACACGTCTCGGCTGGGTAATTGCACCCATACCCCTGCAGCTTTTAGTAGTTTTTGTTTAGTTTATTAAATAAGTTTGATCTCTTGGACTATTTGCACATATGGACCTCTAGTTTTATCTATTTGCATTTTAGTCCCTGCCTGTGTGAAACACGTGCATCGTCACGTGCTATTTTGGACAAATTGCATGTATGGGCTTGGGTTTTCTACTATGTTATGAAATGAATTTTTAGTTTCCATATTTGTAGTTACACCCCTGTGCGTGAATTAATTTGAGCATGTGCTGATTGTTTGGGATTTTTGCTCTTTGAACCCTAAGGTTTTCGCACGTGTTAATATATAGCCCCTCGAACTATGTTTTCTTACATTTAGGTCCCTATGTGCTATAGCTCTTTTATTTATTGGATAAAATAGCAAATAAACTCCAAATCGAGCGAAATTTGGAAACATGGCTCTTGTCACTGTGTAAAAATTTCACTAATTTTTTAGGACATTTTTATTGCTCTTTGTTATTTTTAAAAAAATCAAAAACACGTATTTTTGCTACTGTTTGAAAAAGAAAATCAAATAAAAATATAAAAACTTTTCTGAAAATTCTAAAAAAATTAGGGAATGTTAATTTAGTTGTTTTCTAGCTTGTACCCAATTTTTGTGCTATTTGGATTTATAAAACCCCTAAAAATTGAAAACCCTAAAAATCTTATAAAAATCATTAAACATTCTATAAAATTCAAAAAATACAAACTCTTTTTCTGTAGCTTAGTTTTTGCATATATTTTTCATAGAAATTGTCTCCAACTTTTTATAGATCAATTACGTATTTTTAATTGGTCTTTCAAGTCAGCTGCACAGTGACCCATTGTTTTCCTCTTTCTTCATTTTTAGAAAATCAAATAAAAATTATAAAATCAGCATAAAATTACCAAAAATACTTAAAAACATAAAAAACACAAAAACAATTTTATTTCAATTTTTGGAGCAATTTGGGTGTTTAAATAATTGTTGAATTTGCTTGTTTACCCCTTTTTCTTATATAATTAAAAACACAAAAAAAATTAAAAACATTTAAAATCCACCAAAAACATTTTCTCATTTATTTTATCATCTTCACTACTTCGTAGGCCGTCTCGGCCATCTCGTGCTCCTTGAGTCCGACCCTGGTCGCTATACCAGGTTAATAAACTAGCGAGGATTGCTATTTGATTTTCTTGCTTTATCTTTCGATTTGGTGGTCTTATATTTTTCTTGTTGACCGATTCTCTCGATCCGGGTCGTAATGACTCGAGAGTGATCTCTACCTTACCCAGATCTTGGTTTCACAAATTTTTCGGTCATCAGAATGGCGTCATTGCCGGGGAGCACGACTTAGTAGTCTTTTTCAACTTTTCGCGATTTTCTTTTCCGCGACTTTTCTGTAGATATTTGTAGATATATTGTTTATCTGATTCATTTACATATTTTCTGGACTGACACACTTCTGTTTCTGTTTCTTGCGAGGGCCCGAGGACCGAGACGGCTTTTTCGGAAACTGAAGCAACCGCGGGATTCAGAGGCGGCTCTCTTCTTTACGGAGCCGCAGGAGAGCACGAGGAGGAGAACCAAAGTGCGGGAGCCGCGGAATAGCCGTGAAACAACCGTAGCTTAGATTAGAATTATATTAGGTTTATTTTCTGCAAAAACTATTAATTTGTAATAATACAGGACTCAGAGACTTGGACTTGGGTGATATCGGGGTCTGTTTCGCCGAGCACCGGTGTGCTCGGGGGACCTCACCACGGTTTTCGTCAGTTTTGATTTCTGACTGTTTATTTACTGCTTATTTGATTTACACGATTTTAGACCTAGCTTAGGATTTTTTGTGATTGTGACATAATTAATTAAGATCAAATCCCTAATTATCTGCCTGTACCTATAGATCGATAATTAGACTTAATTAATTAAATCACAAAGAAAAAGTCAGATTGCTTAGGCTCTAGTCCACGTGCCTTGAGGAGTCACATACAACGCGTATAGGATCCGTTGTGGCAGACATCGAGTGGCTCCCAAGATAGGACTCCGGACTTAGGTTTGAGTAACCGGCTACTGTGCTTACGTGTAGAAATTGCTTTGTCTAGGGCCGGATTCTCGTGCATCATATAGGTAGTTTATATTATGTCTTTATTTTATGCACGGATCACTCTGCATGTAGACTGCTGGAGTCAGGTACGCTATCTATCTCGTGCATGCATCATTGATTTACCGCGCATTGGCTTTTTCATCTTCTCCCACGATTTTTGGACTTAAAATAATCAGGAGAATCGAAAAATTCGTTAGGCGTTGTTTGCTTGAAAAATACCTAAAAAACAAAAACTATAAAATTGGGACTGCTAAACACACTTGACCCTAAAAGACACCTCATTTAAAAATTTGTCTTGAGGAGAGCAACCCCCTCATTGTCTGGTTTGGATGCGCGAGAGAGTGACCCGCACACTAGGCTAGAGCCACATCCGAGCCCCGATCAGACTACCGACCTTTTATACGGGACAGTCTGGTAGGCGGATTGGATTCCTATCAGGTCACGTAACCGCTCTGATATCCTGACATGATCACCTAAATAAAATTGACAAGATAATTGACCGAGCTCGTACGATCTTCAGCTCAGCGTGGAGTAGGTGAACCCGGGGTTTGTTTTCTCATCTTGTGTGTTTCTAGATCTCATCCATCCGACTCGCCAGATCAAGATGATGGGCAGGAGGTCTCTTAGGCAGCCTCTGGCTGCACCTCTTTTCAGCACTCCAGCCCACTCATCTAGGTTGGTTCGTGAGAGCCCAGACCCGCTCTTCGAACCCGAGTTCGATTTTTCCCTGTTCCCCCTTGACCACCCTTCTTCTATTCCTAAGTTACCAGTGCCAGATGCGATACAGCAGACAGATGATATTTCGGTACCTGAGTTTGGGTCTTTTGCCTTTGCAGAGACCATGGCCACCAGTGAGGAGTGCACCGAGGGTCAGAGGCCTGAGACGACCACTTACGTTCTGGACCAGGTGTTGAACCGAGAAAATCCGAGGGTCGTACGGTTTCACAAGGCGAAACCGCAGTCGATGCGGTGACCGCTCGAAAATCCTGATTCAAACAACAATTAATCCACGACAAATATATCAAGCAATGAAAGTAAATGTGCGGAGTTAAAATTTATTATAACTCTACAACAAGATGTGTATAGTGCAAGTATGTGTAGAGGTCGAACACAGGGAGCAAATAGGTTAGATCGGGGCAAAAATGCTCAAAATGTGTGTGTATGTGATCAGGTGTCTACTATGCTATTTTTTGTGAGTTTTTAATTTTATATTTTTTTATTTAATTTTTAGTTTTATATTTTTGTATTTTGATTTTTAATTTACTGATTCTGTATTTTCTTTTTATATTTTATATTTTTATATTTTCTTTTTGCAATAATAGAATATAAAAGCAAAGTAATAAAAGGCAAGCTAGAGTATTTATAAAGATAAATAAAAATACTCAAAAATAAGCAAATAAAGTCTTTTTGGTCTTTTTATACTTTTTTACCGTTTTTGTGATTTTTGGGTAATTTTTAGAATGTTTTTAGTATTTCTAATGTCAAAATAAAGAAAACAGTGGCAAAAATGCAAGGCTGAAACTAAAATGGAGAAATAAAATAGCAAACAGTAACAAAAATTCTCCAAATTAATTTTCACTTAAAGATAATAAAATAAGGAAAATTCAGGAAAAGAAAACACGATTTTTGGATTTTTTATGAATTTTATAAATTTTTATGAAGATTTTTAGAGTTTTGTGATTTTTAGGAGTTTGGTTTTATGTTTTTTAATGATTTTTGGCTGGAGTTAAAACACACTAAAAGGAACAAAATATATTTTTTTGGGATTTTTCTGGAGAGTTTTTATATTTTTTTATGGATTTTATAAGCTAGACAGTGCACAAAATGACTATTTTTGATTTTTAATAAATAATAAAATGCAATAATTACGAAAAATAAAAATATGACATAAATCTACAATGCAACAGGAAGCTTAACCTATTTTTGGGTAATTTTTTGGAGTTGATATGATGTACGAAATAAATACAATCAACAACAAGAAACTACACCCTGGGAAGGGTATTTTTGCAATTAAACAGAGGTCCAGGGGTCAAAACGAAATTTACACACAAAAAAGTAAACTAAATACAATATTTTCTGGACTAAACTCAAATACCAAAAGCCGCAGGAGCTACCTCGCAAAATCTCCACCCATGCGCGTGCTATGCACGCGCCTGGAAGGTCTTAGACGCTATTATCCAAAACACGGGGGGCTCGGTTGCAAATATTACAAAAATTCTTAAAGGCCGTTGAAAGTTTAAGTACTTAAGAAAATATTACAAAAATCGGCGGGAAGATTATGCAAAATACCCGCTCCAGTGACGCATCCGACGACAGATGGGAGTTGCCTTTGCCACGTGGCACCACGAAACACGCCGATACCCCTTGGGTTATAACGGCCAGGATTAGATCCTGGCCCGCAATCTAACGGCTGGAGGGGGGGCGTGCGATCAACGGCAGATGATAGGCGTGGAAGAACTGGCCGAATCCGACGGCGGCTGGGCGATGTCGAAGAACAGGAAGAAGGCCGGCGGCGCTGGGGTTCCCCGACCCTTCTTCCTCGTCTCCGTCGGCAGTTGAGGTTGCAAAAAGGGGCCGCGAGGCTCCTGGGCGCCTCCCCGAAGAAACGGCGGGGTCAAAATGGCCCGCGGAGGGCCTGAGATCCGTCATAGCGCGCTCGAACCGGTGGGCTGCTCCCAGGAGCTCGTCGTCGTCAGAAATTGACCCCAGATGGGGATCTTCGAGGCCTGGGACCTGCAATGAAGCACAAAACCACAGTAGACGGTCCCAGATCTATTCAGGTGCAGTCAAAACGCGACGATATGGCGAAATAAACGTGGATCGTGCGGGAGGAGGTTCACCGGAGCAAAAACTCCGGCGAACTTCAAATGGACTGATATAAACAAGTTCGAGCGCGTAAATGGAAAGCGAAATAAAATAGATAAGCTGCGGAAGGTTAAGCACGATTAAAAGCAATAAAAAAATGAACAAAACACAAGCTCGAACGGCTGAATGCCGTGAACAAGGACCTCAACGGCCAAGAATGGCCGGAGGTGGTGGAGCGCTTCCGCGACCTCGCCTAACGCCTTCCCACTCGGCCGGAGGCGAGGCTGTCACCCTCGCCGGTCCAGGACACTCGTCGGAGGAGGAGATGTGGTCAAAAGAAGGTTCAAAAATCAAATGGGGCGTTGGGGCCTATTTTGAAAATGGTGGAGACGCGATGTTCGAGGATCGATCACGGGTTCTGTGATGGTGCTCGGCCCAAGATGAAGATAGGGCGTGGTAGCTGGATGTTAGGGGAGCATATCTCGTGAAGACCTCGACCCCATTCGATGAAAGGAGCGCTCTCCAAAAATCGTCAAAAACGAGAGAAAAATCAGTCTGACAACAACAGGCAATGGGTAAGAGAGTTGACCCAGGTCAACTCTCCAGCCCTCCTGGTTGGTCCACGTGGACCAACCAGGAAAAAGCCTGGAAAAAATGATTCTAAAATCATTTAAAAATAGTAATCGATTTTATTAATTTTTTTATTATAAAAAAATGTTTATTATTTTATAAATTATTTTATTATGATTTTTATTTATTTTTATGAGACATATTTTTACAAGTTTGCATTTATACCCCTATAGGTATCTATATCTATATATTTAAGTATTCTATTTTTATTTAGGTATTTTTAATATTATTATTTTTATTTATGAATTTATAAAATTATAAAATACTTTTATATACACAAATATAATTTTATTTTTTTTTATGAAATGTTTTGTATAAAATATAAAGGTATAATGTATAGGTATGTGTATACGTAATGTATCTATGTATTTTATTTTTAAGTATTTTATTTTTGTTTTTATTTAGGTTTTTATTCTTATTTTAATGTACATAATTATTATAAGTAATATTTACAACATTATAAAAATATAAAATTGTAAAAATAATAAATAAATAATAAATTGAATATGTACAAGTATACAATGAGGGTCCAAAAGTCAACTTTCAAACCGTAGCTCTGCCAAATGCGAAACCACCACCATTGGATAGATTATTTTCTTCTATATACAATTAAAGGTGAGTACGCTGCATTTGGAGTTTTTATTTGCGAGATACAAGTATGGGAAGTTGGCATTCTGGATTTTTATTCAGACCATAACTTTTTATCTGTACATTATTTTTGAGTGAAATAAAATTTGTATTTTTCTTTATTAAATTATCTACAACTTTCATGTACAAAGTTTCTTTATTTGATGTATAAAAAGTGGAACGAAAAATAGGTCCCAAAATGAATAAAGAATGAATCTAATGTATAGGTATTTTATCTGTATTTTGGCCCTTATCTCCCCCTACTTTATTCCTTGTCGACCTATTCATCAAGATGCCTAGGTCTCGGGGTTTCGGGTCATAAAATATTTACAATATTTTATTCTTTTTCTTTTCTTTTCTTTATTCTATAATTTTGGCTTTAAAAACCGCATTTTATACAATATTTACGTACATATACATAAATGCTAAAATGCATGAATTAGCTCTATTTACACGCATTTACTAGGGTTTTTAAGGCCAAAATGATAGAATAAAGATGATGAAACGTAGCTTCATCACCAGGGTGCGATCAACACCACCATGTTAGCCTTCCTTGACCATGCAATGACAGATATGAGAACATGGGGCTTTCATGATGGAGATGAGGAAAGAGATGGAACGGCTGAGGATCGCACGAGAGCAGCCACGAGCCGAGGGACGGAGAGGCCCAGATCAGCCAGAGGAGCAGGTAGCAGCAGTAGAGCTGAGACCGATGCGGGAGTTGCATAACCCCAGATCGACACTGACACACCGGTGGGTGGTTCTTCCGGCTATCGTGGGGGACTTCAAGTTCCCCCCGAACACACTTCAGCTTCTCCCCCCCTTCCACGGGCTCGCCACTGAGGAGCTCCATCCTCATCTCCAGGAGTTCGAGATGATCCACAATATAGTCCACGATCGTCAGGTGGACGAGGACATCATCAGGATGATTGCTTTTCCTTTCTGCCTGGCTGACAGAACAGCCAACTGGCTGAAGCACTTAGGGAGATCTGTGTACACCTGGGAGCAGCTCCGCACCGAGTACTTGAACAAGTACTATCCACTCAGGCGGACGAATGCAACGATGGCCCTGATCATCTACTTATCCATGCTCCCCAACGAGCAGTTTCACAAGGCATGGGAGAGGTTTTGAGAGCTCACCGACAGATGCCCGCACCACGATATCACGAAGCCGAATCTAGTTCAGATCTTCTTCTGCGGGTTGACACCAAAGCTGCAGGTTCTGGTGAACGCTTATTGTAGGGGTTCCTACTTCGCCAAGAATGAGGATCAGGTCTGGGCCATCTACGAGGAGACGGCCGAGAACTATACAGTGATGTCCCAGACCTGACTCTACACTCAGAGATGCCCACAACCACAGATTGTGCAGTACCATAGGATAGCACGGGTCGATGCCGGTCCTTCTACTTCGTTCGTGACAACCGCACAGGCAGAGTCCACAGCCGCATACATGGGAATCATCAGCGAGAAGCTGGACCGGATCGAGCTGATAGAGAAGAAGCAGTGCCAGGGCATCACGCAGATGGATCAGATGGCACAGATGCTGAGTGATCTGAAGACACAGGTCATGTGTCTCCAGGAGGCACAGACGGCTTCTCAGCCCTGTCTTCAGTCACGAGGAGATCCGAGCAGCAGTGGCAGCTCGTCCCAACGCTCCAGTCAGCCTAGACAGGTTCACCTTGTACAGGCGGAGCCGTACCAGCAGCCACAACTGTACTACCATCCACCACCATCTCCAGACACTCAGATGGTGGTCTACCAGCTGGATCAGCCCCTGACAGTACTCCCACTACCCCCACGAGCTGGAGCCGTTGATGGATTTCAAGGGGATTTAATACGACCGATCCCAGCCCGATATCTGACGAGACCATCCCGGATTCTGTTGGTCGGCTGGAGGCACCAGTTCCCAAAAACAGCCTCCATTTCAGGGTGGCCAGTACGACCGTCAGCGAGAGCAGCACCAACAGTCCCCAGTACCCCAATAGCAGTCATCCCAACCACCACAGTAGTATGGTCCTCGTCCCTATCAGCAGGAACAACCATGGAGGCGAGATCAACCTCCACAGTAGCAGTATCATCCACAACAGTACCCCTCTCACCCGCACCAACAGCAGCAGGCTCACTACCAGCGAGGCCACCCGTCAGGTTCTCATGGGCCAACCTATGAGAACCCCGCCTTAGACGACCTAGCCTGCCTGATGACAGAGCAACATGATACCTTTAGACAGGAGATGGATGAGTTCCGCCAGAAGATGCGGGAGATCGTGAGAGGGAAGGCTGCCATCCCTGCCCAGATTGAGCCGAATCCGAACAACCTGAAGAGGAAGTCTAAGCAAGTAGAGTTCACAGAGATTACCACTCCTAGTGATTCATTTGGTGATTTGTCTGCATACATGTTTGATGCTGATTTTGTTACACTTAGGAGTGGTAGGATGCCAGCAGGTGGTGCCTCGTTTGAGCGACAATCCCACACCACTTCCAGGGTGCCAGGTAAGGAGTAGCACGGTACTGACGCCGCGAGAGATGATGACGGCGGTATTGATGCCACCATGGATGTTGATCCAGCGGACGGTACTGAGGCCGTCGCTTCACCAGTTGGAGGAGGTGGTACTGACACCACCACAGTTTCTGAGCCAGAGCGTGGTACTGATGCCACGAGTCCACATGCCGAGGGTGGTACTGAGGCCACCATTTCTACTTCTGCTAGTCCTATTGTCTTTCCGTCTGTACATGTATCTCAGGGCGTTTCTGGAAATAAAGGAAAGGGTTTGTTATTTTCAGATCCACATGTGTTTCTTGATGATGTTTGTGTGGATTCTTATGTTCATGAGCATGCCAGACCCTCTCCTAGTCCTTCATCTGAGAAGGACCCCGTGATCCCCTTTTCACGAGCACTTCACATGGCAAAGGGGAAGAAAACAGAAAATTAAAAAAAGAACCATCAGATAGAGTTCAGCCAGCAGATGATCGATAGATTCCATATACAGCTGACTCTTCAGGAGGCCTTGGAGCACATCCCTCTACTCTAGAGATCACTCAGAGACAGGACCACAGTTAGGAGGAAGCGGAGGAACCATCAGTCTGAGATCCATGTGCTTACTCGTGCCACTTGTTTCACGATTCAGAACCGTCTGCCAGCCAAGAGGCCAGATGCAGGAGCCCCGTATGTCAGATGCCACATCCATGAGCAGAGGTTCGACCGCACTCTATAAGACAGTGGTTCTTCAACCAACCTACTTCCGGCATCCCTTCTCGACCGCTTCGAGTTGGGCACTCTCCGACAGAGCAGGACGGTCCTTCAGTTTGCTGATCGATCTGTCAAGAGGCCGAAGGGGTTGCTGAAGGACGTTGTCGTCACAATTCAGGGCTTGAAATTCCCAGTGGACTTCGTTGTGTTGGACATGGAGATCCCTGAGTCTGTGACTGATACCGCCATCATTTTAGGACACCTGTTCTTGGCCACAGCCAAGGCAGCGTCCGACTATGATAGCGGGAAGGTGTACTTTTGTGTCGAGGGCGAGAGTATACAAATAGAGACGGTCGAGGAGACTAGAGCCAGAGATTTAGCTTGCTCAGAGCCGACTTCCGATTCAGAGCAGATGACAGAGGCAGGGCGAGACATCTACCAGGACTGTGATTTTGTGATTACAGATGACGAGTCAGTTTGGGAAGATCCAGTCGTACAGGCTATCCTCTCACCTTCATAGTTCGCTAATGTAGAGACGCCAACCGAGGAGAGCTTGGATACTTTTCAGGCAGTAGACCCAGTTCTCGACCGCGAAACAGATTTTTGTGAGTATGATACAGATCCCTTAGAGTCAGATAGTGATTGGGCAGAGTTTGATGATTTGACACCATGTCTGACTTCTACTGAGCCTACAGCTAGGGAGGAGGTTGACGCCGTACAAAGCAGAGACAGTTCTGCAGAGCAGCCTTCTCTAGATCCAGATTGTGAGCGAGAGTTCTCATTCTCCCATGAAGTTTTGGCAGCATTCACTCAGACTTTTCAGAGGCCAGATCTGCCAGCACCTACTTGTCCAGAGCTGAAGCCGCTACCGTCGTCGCTGAAGTATAGGTTCCTTACGGGCGAGCATGAGATGTACCCAGTCATTATCTCCGCTGATCTAACTGGAGAGCAAGAATCTCGTCTGATGGGGGTTCTTGAAAAGAACCTCAAGGCGATAGGATGGAATGTAGCCGATCTCCAGGGGATAAGTCCAGCCCTGTGCTCCCACCATATCTATCTTAAGGAGGAGGCAAAGCCGTCGCGTGAGTTCCAGCGACGGCTGAACCCAAATTTTCGAGAGGTTGTCATGAAGGAAATCTCAAAATGGTGGAGCGCCGATTTTATCTACCCCATCTTCGACTCCAAGTGGGTTAGTCCATTGCATGTGATGCCCAAGAAGAAAGGCATCACCACAGTTGTTAGTGAGTCTGGAGAGGAGATCGCTACCCGGGTACCCACTTCTTGGCGGGTCTGTGTGGACTACAGACGATTGAACCAGGCCACCAAGAAGGATCATTTCCCCCTGCCCTTTATTGATCAGATTATTGAGAGGCTGGCAGGGAAGAGCCATTATAGTTTCTTGGATGGGTACTCCGACTATAATCAGGTGGCCATCGCGCCCGAGGATCAAGACAAGACCACCTTCACCTGTCCCTTCGAGACATATGCTTTCAGACACATGCCATTTGGATTGTGCAATGCTCCGGCGACATTTCAGAGAAGCATGCTGTCCATCTTTTCGAACATGGTGGGGGAGTGCTTGGAGCTCTTCATGGATGATTTCTCGGTCTACGGTGATGGATTCGATTCTTGTCTTGACTGCCTAGACCGAGTCTTTCAACGATGCATTGAGGTCCATCTTGTGTTGTCTTGGGAGAAGAGTCACTTCATGGTGACTCAGGGGACGGTGCTTGGCCATATCATCTCCAACAGGGGCATGGAGGTTGAGCCGACCAAGGTGAATGTCATTAGAAAACTCAATCCACCGTCCAACTTGCGGCAATTACGGTCTTTTTTGGGGCACGCCAGTTTCTACAAGCGTTTCATTCATGATTTTAGTAGGATTGCCCGACCGTTCACTGATCTGCTGATGAAAGATACCGAGTTCCTTGTTGATGATAAGTGTCTATCGTCATTTGAGACTCTCAAGAGTCGAGTTGTAGAGGCTCCTGTTCTCCAGCCACCTAATTGGTCTCTCCCATTCGAGATCATGACGGACGCCTCCGATTTTGCCGTGGGGGCCGTGCTGGGATAGAGGAGGGATGGAGTCCCATTTGCTATTCACTATGCTAGCCATACATTGGATGCCACGCAGCAAAACTATACAATCACTGAGAAGGAGATGCTAGCCGTAGTTTTCGCCCTAGATAAGTTCAGATCTTACATCATTGGATCTAGAGTGACCATTTATACTGATCATACCGCCATCAGGTACCTCATGGCAAAGAAGGATGCCAAAGCCAGATTGACCAGATGGATCCTTCTACTCCAGGAGTTTGATATAGAGATTAAGGATAAGCCTGGAGTCAAGAATGTGGTGGCAGATCATTTCTTCCGATTGGAGTATCTTGAGGATTCTGAGCAGATTGAGCCTATTTGTGAGACCTTCCCAGATGAGGTGATCCTTGCTATCGCCTCTCTCTCATGGTATGCTGATATTGTGAACTATCTTGTCACCAAGAAAGTTCCACAAGATTGGCCCAGGCATAAACTTGAGACCTTCCTCGCGAAGGTCAAGTTTTACCATTGGGAGGATCCCGTCCTTTACCATGAGGGAGGGGATAGTATCTGGCATCGGTGCATTCCTCAGGAGGAGCATCACAGCGTCCTTACTTACTGCCACAAGCTTGATGCAGAAGGACATCACTCTGGGAGGAGAACGGAACAGAAAGTGCTTCAATCCGGCCTATGGTGGCCTACTCTCTTCAAGGGGACTCTGATGAGTTCGTGAAGAGGTGTAGTGACTGTCACAGGATGGGTACTTGTGGACAGCGTGATATGATGCCTATGCAGTCCATACACTTCTGCGAGGTTTTTGACGCATTGGGCATCGATTTCATGGGTCCATTCCCTAAGAGTCAGGGATTCAAGTACATTCTGTTGGCCGTAGATTATGTGAGTCGTTGGGTTGAGGCCATCCCCGTCTGAACCGCAGATGCTAGGACTATTTGCAGATTTTTGAGGAAGAATATCATTTCATGGATCAGGGTACCTCGAGTGTTGATATCTGACGGGGGGGTCTCATTTCGTCAACGACAAGGTAAAGGCCCTTGATAGCGAGTTCATCATAGACCATCGAGTTGCCACTCCATACCACCCGCAGACGAATGGTCTTGCTGAAGTGTCGAACAGGGAGATCAATACTATATTGCAGAAAGTCGTATGCCCTGACCGAAAGGATTGGTCACAGATTTTGAACTCGGTCTTATGGGCATATAGGATGTCTTTCAAGACTCCTTTGGGTACATCTCCCTTTCGCCTCGTTTATGGCAAGCCATGCCATTTACCTGTTGAGCTGGGACATAGGTCACTTTGGGCAGTTACTGATATACTTTTGGATCTAGAAAGTGTAGGAGACCAGAGGAGGGCAGAGTTAGCAGCCTTGGAGGAGCTACGTGATTCAACCTTTTCAAACAGCCTACATTACAAGGAGAGAGTGAATGAGTGGCATGATTCTCATATCAGCCACAAGCAGTTTGAGCCAGGACAGAGAGTATGGCTGTTTGATGCTTGGCTTCGTCTATTTCCAGGGAAGCTATAGAGCAAATGGAAGGGACCTTATTTGGTTAGAAAGGTACATGACAATGGGAGTATTGATATATCTGAGTTGTCTTCTGATGCTACCTTTCGTGTTAACAGCCGGCGGCTCAAGCCATATCTAGATCATGAGCCGCGGGTCGTTGACATTGCCCCGATTCACTTTGCGTGAGATGTGGTCTTTTGACTCACATCTATTGCATCTCACGCCTGGTTATCACTGTTCTTCCGACTTGTATAGATCCAGTTGTCCATATCACTCTATTATTTAGTCCCACACCCCTTCTCTCATCTTATGATTATGCTATACTTAGGGTGTACTTTACCCTAAGTATAGGGGGGTGTAGGACTCTCGGGTATTCTACTGATTCTTTCTACCTCTGTTTTGCTGCCTATACTTAGGGATATTTCATCCTAATATAGGGGAGTAGATCCTGTACATCCTTCCACTCGGATTTCCCTTCATGTACAGCTTGCTATACTTAGGATTACTTGATCCTAAGTATAGGGGGGAACACCGAGTCGTCTTCATTCCATTCTTTGATTCATCTTTGCACATACCATTCCTTTTCACTTCCCTATACTAAGCACGAGTTATGTCTTCTTCATCGCTCTTGATCACTTTGAGGACATCGTTCGAGTTAAGTATAAGGGGGTGTCGTATATATTTCATATATACTTTAGTCATAACTCGTACTTTGTGTGAGTGTGTTAATAAATAAAAATGGCTAAAAATCCATAAAAAATTAAAAATTTACCTTGTACATAAAATTCTTCTTGCACATACCTATTTTCTTATAAAAATTATTTTTGTACAAATGATTGTAAAAATGATTTGTGTAAATAGTTTGTAAATAATTTCATATCAAATTTATGTATATAGTACAAAATTTTTGTAAAATGTTTTGAAAAATAAAAAGTTTGCAAAAACCTTGTGTAAATTTTTGTAAATATTTTGTAAAACTTCGCATTCATGCATACATCCATGTTTTCTAACTTTTTTTAAAAATTGTGCACAATTGTAAATATTTTGTAAATAGTATCTTTGTAAATACTTGCACAGTTTTTCCAAATCATAGTTGACATTTAAACTGGCCTAGAATTAAATTGGAAAATGGAGCTTGGTTAAGACCTTAATCCACCTAATGATAAGAGGAATCTTATAGGGCTTTGGATTGAGACTTTTCAGGTCCATTGGGACTTAATTCTTTGAGTCCACTAGGCTATGAGCATATGTCATTTTGATGAGCCTAAGTAGAGCAGTTAACAACACAAGCATGACTCTCAGAGACAATGGCTTTACTTGCACCAGCACTTTACACATAGCTCTCCACGGATGAGGTGGTGAGGAGGCAATTTCCTTTGGCTTGGGGTAGCATATGAGGGTAGTACTTCTAGGCGGAACCTCTCTTCTTCTTATAGTGAAGGAAGTGTGTCTCAACTTGGTCTGGTGGTTATGAAGTCTAAAGACAGAAGCTGTGGGTTGCAATAAAGCTTCAAAAGAGGGATAGTCTATTGGCTCAAGAGGAAAAACTCCTTGTATATATGCTGCACCATGTAGATATGTTGTACAGATGCACATGAAAAAAATGTGCAAAAAGAAAAGAACTCCAAAAAAGTGGTGGGTCGGATTGAAAATTTAATAATCCCACCGGAGTGTATATAGTCAAATAAGGCAAAGCTTATGTTATACATGACCATCTCATGAAGCTTGTAGCGGGAGACTCAGCTACACTGGTTAGAGCTCCCAAGGATACATGGCTACACTGGTCATGGTCCATTCTCTTCTTCCCCCTCTTCTTGAGCCGGTTGCACTTGAACTTAGAAGGGAATACCCCGCTTCTTGAGGAAAGAGTTGCTAGACCGAGGCATTATAGTTACCAGGTTGGGGGAGGTTGTTTCTTTATTACTTCTGAGGTGGGGAGCTACCTATCACTTACACAGTACAAGGAAAGATTCATAGTCATTAGAGTTTGTGTATGTAGACTTGTTCTGATATGGTTTATTGAGGAGTCTTGACCATAGATTGGTGGAACTTAGAGGTTGTCAAGTTTTAAGCTTAAGTCCAAATAAGGTTCCGACAAATTAATAATCCAAAGGTCTGACCGAGCTTCATAATTTAATATAATAAAGGAAAGTTTAATAATCAACCTTGATTTCCTCTCTTTTTCTTTTTCTTTCTCTTTTGCACTTCTTTTTCAAATAAGTGTTTGCTAAGGGACTAACAAAAGTAAAGTATAGGGGGTGATGAATTCCCATTCATCACTCTTTATTCCTTTATTTTAGCTAGAAATCTCAGCAAAATACCATGTAAATACCTGTAAATACAATAAATTATCAAAGTGCATGCATCATGTAAATATACATAATTAGCATGTTTTTGTGTAAAAATAAAGGAATAAAGAAACACATAAAAAAGGGAAATATTTAGAATAAATATTGAGTGACCTAATCCCAAGGGAGGGTTCAGCATGGGCCTGACCACAAAAGACACCAAGTAGAGGGAGATAAGGTTAATCATGGTGTACATAACCCTATGCATATAAATAAATTAATTTCCTCAAATAAAAATAAAAAGTTGTTTCTTATATTGTGTACATATTTATAAAAATAAAATAAAATCAGAAAAATAAAAATAAAAAGAAAAAGAATAAAATTCATTTCCCACCTTGTATATATACCATGTACATATGTATATAGATATATTTATTTAACTCATGTAAATAAATCATAAAAAAATAAAAATACCTTTTTATTTTAAATTTTATGTTGTAAATAAATAAAATATAAAATTGGAATAATTGAACAAAAATAAACAATTAAAAATAAAAATAAAAAATACACATGTATATATACATATACATAATAATAATATAATGTAAATACATTATTTATTTTTCAAAAAATATATAAAAATCACAAAAAAATAACTTGAAAAATAATAAACAATTTTCATGTTCAAACTTTTTTGAAATAAAATTGTTTACTAATTTAAAATGATTTTTTCAAATATTTAATAAATGGCAGCTTCTGATTGGTCCACGGGGGATGTTGACCCCCGGTCAACTCCCCCCCTTGGACCACTCGACCCGGATCCGTGTTTGAGTGCCCGATTTCACCTATTTTTCCAAGCATGATCCGATCACTAATCATCCAAACCCCGGGTCCTGATTACACTCGATCCATCCCTGACCCACGCTCGGGGATTTGCCTAGGGATCCGAGCTCCGAATCTCTCGCCCGACCTCCATCTTGCCGGACCCCTACGAGTATATATAATCTTCTTCCCCCGCCATTAGACGCACCTTTGGCCATCGCCTTCGTCTCTTGGGACCTCCATTCTCCTTTATAGAGTGACAGCTATCGAGGGGGGTGTTGCAGTGAGGATTCGAGGTCTGAAGCTTAGGTCTGGCGACCCTTGTCGTCGTGCTCAGCCGCCAGCGAAGCTCGAGCCTCTGGAGGCGACTCTCCATCGAGGCAACGATCCCTAGAGACCCAGCGTCTCATCCCCAGTCGACCACGTTCATCAGGTAGACCCGCTAGCTTCTTTAGCATCGTCCATTTCCGATTTCCACAATCCAGCTCCGCCCTAGTGGCCGGAGCTCTGCCAGTCCATCCTACCCGTACCGATCACTGCTCCGACTCATCGTCACCCTCCATACGCGACCTGATCACCTTGAGCTGAGCCATCCAAGCCCAGATCGAGTTGGGTTCCATCTCCCACGTATGCCAGAACCCCCCTTCGACCATTCACGATGCTTCCCTTTCCCTTTTGTCCAATAACCCCCGCTGGAGTGCTCCTCCGAGCGAGAGCTTTGTCTTGCAGGTGAATAAGAGTAGGTACCCCCCTTGGTCGCGCTTCCATCCCTTCGTCGGAGCTGCTCCAGGTCGCTCCTCCTTCACCGGAGGATCCGACCGTTGGAGGCTTCATCGGAGGACATCACTCGACGCAGAAGGACATCGCGAGGAAGAATCACTTCTCCGATCTTCCATCGGCGGTCCTGATCTTCTCTAGATCGCCGGAGAAGCTCGCCTAGGAGGAGTTCTTCCTCATCCCCCCGCAGCCGTCGGATCACCCCGCAGCCCACTTCGCATCTCCACCGTCCGTGCTCTGCCATGTCAGGCCATTAGATCCCTGATCTAACGGTCACGTTCCTCCCACGTTCGCCATCACGCCATCACCGTTGGATCGTCCAAACGGCTGCATCAGGACCGTGCATCAGCAGCCAACCACGCCTCGACACCTGGCACTCACGTGCGCCCCTCACGTGCCTCGGCTGGGTAATTGTGCCCATACCCCTGCAGCGTTTAGTAGTTTTTGTTTAGTCTATTAAATAAGTTTGCTCTCTTGGACTATTTACACATATGGACCTCTAGTTTTATCTATTTGCATTTTAGTCCCTGCCTATGTGAAACACGTGCATCGTCATGTGCTATTTTGGACAAATTGCATGTATGGGCTTGGGTTTTCTACTATGTTATGAAATGAATTTTTAGTTTCCACATTTGCAGTTATACCCCTGTGTGTGAATTAGTTGAGTATGTGCTGATTGTTTGGGATTTTTATGCTTTGAACCCTAAGGTTTTCGCACATGTTAATATCTAGCCCCCCGAACTATATTTTCTTACATTTAGGTCCCTGTGTGATGTAGCTCTTTTATTTGTTGGATAAAATAGCAAATAAACTCCAAATCGAGTGAAATTTGGACACGTGGCTCCTGCCACTGTGTAAAAATTTCACTAATTTTTTGGGACATTTTTATTTCTCTTTATTATTTTTAAAAATTCAAAAAACACGTATTTTTGCTACTGTTTGAAAAATAAAATCAAAGGAAAATATAAAAATTTTTCTAAAAATTCTAAAAATATTAGGGATTGTTAGTTTAATGGTTTTCTAGCTTCTATCCTATTTTTGTGCTATTTAGATTTATAAAACCCCTAAAAATTGAAAAACCCTAAAAATATTATAAAAATCATTAAAAATTCTATAAAATTCAAAAAAATACAAGCTCTTTTTCTGTAGCTTAGTTTTTGCATATATTTTTCATAGAAATTGTCTCCAGATTTTTATAGACCAATTACATATTTTTAATTGGTCTTTCAAGTCTGGTTGCACAGTAACCCAATATTTTCCTCCTTCTTCATTTTTAGAAAATCAAAATTATAAAATACCCATAAAATTACCAAAAACACTTAAAAACATAAAAAACACAAAAACAGTTTTATTTCAATTTTTGGAGCAATTTTGAGTGTTTAAATAGTTGTTGAATTTGCTTGTTTACCCCTTTTTCTTATATAATTAAAAACACAAAAAAATTTAAAAACATTTAAAATCCACCAAAAATATTTTGTCATTTATTTTATCGTCTTGACTACTTCGTAGGCTGTCTCGGCCATCCCGTGCTCCTTGAGTCCGACCCTGATCGCTATGCCAGGTTAATAACCTAGCGAGGACCGCTATTTGATTTTCTTGCTTTATCTTTTGATTTGGTGGTCTTATATTTTTCTTGTTGACCGATTCTCTCAATCCAAGTCGCAACGACCCGAGAGTGATCTCTACCTTAACCGGATCTTGGTTTCACGAATTTTTCGGTCATCAAATAAATACTTCATCAAATGAGAGATAATATAGGTTTCCAGTCCATCTCAAGACAGGGACAATCAAAAGAGGTAGACATGATAGAATTATGTGAAAACTGTACCGTTTTAAATGGCCTCTCCAATCGTAAAAGGAAAACAGAAAATTAATACCTAGCAAAGAGTGTCATAGAAATCCTCCCTTCAGGGGATCTCTAACGGGGTGTTTTCTATGTTATACACATCGAAGCAGGAATGCAGACTATGGCATCACAAAGCAGCACCCAAGATGTCATGCCCAATAAAAAAATGCATCACCGAGCAGTACAGAGCAGCTCTCAAATCAAAGAACAACATCATCAACATAAAAACGAATAACATCGCTGTTTTTTCAATTTAACAAACATCAAAGCAGCAAGCTTTACAAGATCAAACTCAAACAACATAGAGCAACAACCGAGATGGATATCCGAGCCCAACAAAAGTACATCATAGAGCAATAAAAAAACTACACTCGGCTAAAAAAAGAACAACATCAATAGCGAAAGAAGTCCCAACACACCAAAGAGAGCTATAGAAATCCTCCCTTCATGGGAGATCTCAAGGGTGTTTCCAATGAAACACACATCAAAGCAGTAATGCTGCAAGTCATCTCTCAGATCAAGCTATGGCATCATAGAGAAGTTACCACGATGGACAGTCAAGCCCAACAAAAGATGCATCACCAAGCATCTTAGAGCGGCTCTCAGCTAAAAAAAGAACTTCATCACCATAAAAAATGAACAACATCACTGTTGTTTTCAATTTAACAAACATCGAAGCAGCAAGTTTACAAGATCATGCTTAAACATCGTAGAGCAGGACTCGAGATGGACATCTGAGCCCAACAAAAATACATCATAGAGTAGTAGAAAAGCTTCTCTCAGCTAAAAAAGAACATCAACAATGAAAGAAAGCCAAACACACCAAAGAGGTCATAGAAATCCTCCTTTCAGGGGAGATCTCAGAGGGTATTTCCAATGAAACACACATCGAAGCAGTAATGTTGCAATGCATCTCTTAGATCAAGTTATGGAATCATAGAGAAGTAACTAAGATGGACAATCAAGACCAACAAAAGATGCATCCCTAAGCATCAGAGAGTAGCTCTCAACGCAAAAAAGAACTTCATCAGCATCCAAAGAAGCCAAGCACAAAAAGAGGGGCATACAAATCCTCCCTTCAAGAGAGTCCTCATGGGGTGTTTTCAATGAAACATACATAAAAACAACAATACATCAATGCATCTATCAGATCAATCCATGAAATCATAGAGAAGAACCCAAGATGGACATCCAAGGAGAAGAAGTTATGCATCACAGAGCAGCGGAGAGTGGCTCTTAGCTCAAATTACAACATTCAGATTGCATCAAATGAAGAGAAAACACAACAAATGGGGTCTGTGCTAATCCTCCCACAACAAAGAAGGATGTATAATCAAACAAGCCACAACAAATGTACATCCAAGAACAACAACATGACATGTTTTAGCAACATTGATAAACAATTGAAGACCTATGTCCAACAAACACCAGTAAGGCACCATCGAGGCATCACAAAACTGATCTCAGCTCAAGGTGCAACCAATGAGGCATCAAATAAACACCAAAATATTCATGTTAGCATCTCCCATCAAATGCCTATCTCAGACAAAATTAATAGTGAAGCATCAACCAAGCAACCAATATGTGAATCGAATACAAACATCATGCATCACAGAGTAGCACCAGAGAAACTCCTAGCTCAACCTCCACCCGAATGAGTAATATACAAGGAGTGAAACACATCAATAAGGGTGAAAACAAATCCACCCATGAAGGGTAAAATCATGCTTAGACAATTGAAACATCATAGCAGGGTTGCAACCTAAATAAAAATAGGGCAATATGATCACTAACCTTCAAATCAAGGCATGGCAATAATGACAGAGTAAATTAGAAACCAACTTCATCACCATTACAAACATCCAAAAAGAGCAACAAGGCATCATACACAAACATACAATTGGATTGCAGAACCAATAGGAAGCATAATTGATCGGTTACCTCACAATCCAGCAAAGGAAAGAACAATTGTGTATGCACAAGCAAAGGATAAAATGCACACCAATGTCCCGCAATGAGCGCCTAGAGGCCCATCTGACCTCATTTATACTTGTTATTCAAAACCCTAGACTCCGTGGAGGATGACATGGTCGATCAGACATATCAAGGGGAGGTCATGTTGCTTTTGTGGATTAAGGTCAAAAGCAACTCCTACACAGTCGAACCATTCCATTGATGCCATAGTGAAAAGCAACCTACCTCTCCTTATTCATGGGTGATCCGTATATGGGTGTAGGACGGTGACAAAATAGACCAAGAAGTAGAGGACAAGTAGGGACTAGGTGTGGTGCATGTAGTAGAGGCGGAGGATGGTTTACACTAGGTCTATTGTTATCTTTTTGTCTTTTGTATTTTCTTCATTTTTTGTGATTTTTATGCAGATGGTGCTCCTTCAAAAATGTTGTTTGGCCCTCGTGTTGGTTGAACCGATGATTCCCCGCCATATGCAATATGCTTTTCCTTCGCAGATGTTGATGGCTATAGTGCTCTACTTCTCCTTAGAGTAATAGCATGAGATATAAACAAATCATTTCTACCTGAATTGGGCAGATCACTACACACCACCTACTCCTTGCATCGGAAATTATTCGGATTAGCCTCGACCTGGGCTGGTATGACAGTTTTGGTAGCCGTCGGGTCGTCTATCTTCTGGGTCATCTCAACTATGTTCTTGATTAGCTACTCCAAGCATGCGAGGGCCAGTTTCACCGGCACAACCTCATAAGAGTCGCCGAATAAGGGCCTCTGATTCTGATAGTGCAAGGGAGGCTATTGTTGGTAAACCTGGGAAAAATGGTGTGGAAGAAGGCGATAAGAGTATCGTTAGTACAGCTGAGAGGGATAAAAATTTTGAGATGATGCAGCCAGCTACTGAGGAGGAAAGCCCTGATGATAGTATCTAAATGGATGTTGTTGATACCCCTGCCTCCATGTGTTCCCATATTGTAGAGGCTGCTGGTTTTGGGGTAGATAGGGTTGGAAGTTCCTCCCTCTCTGCTGTTGCTAGTGGTGTGGCCAGTTGGCCAAGTTCTAACCCTGAGGTTGTCCCTAAGGATGGGTCAGTTGATATTCATGTTCCCACACACCATTGATCTCTTTAAGCTGTGACGGGGGTAAAGAAAAATGCTCCGAATAGACTGGTTACAACTGCGATTTATAAACAACCATCTGGTTCTGGGACTACGAGGTCTACTCCGGGACCTGCACATAGTACATGTGTTGGACTGGTTAGGGCTGCGAAGACTTGGCTAAGGAGGTTGTATTGGTGGTGGCTCCTTCTACACAGCGAGGTTCTCGATAGTGGTGGACACAGAGCTGCAAGCATTGGCATTGAAAGCGTGAACGAGCTGTTCCAACTTTTGGGGAATCAACTTGGGATTCTCCAAGCCCTAGGTCCTCTTCTCGATGACTGAAAGTTTTTTGAGGTCCTACGACCTCTTCTCGATGATGTCTACCTTAGACAAGTGACTCCCAATGATGTTGAGGTTGGAGCTCTCACCCTTGTCTTCGGCATGAATAGCCATATTTACGAGCTTGTTGATGGTGGCTGGCATCTTCATGTATGCTCGTGACAAGGATTGAGCGGCCTATCCTTCGACCATCTCCTTCAAAATGTTCCAAACAACATCCTTGTCCTTATCGAAATGCGAGCCACCACAAGCGATATCGACGAGCCTTTAACTTTCCATTGTCAATCCACCAAAGAAGTTTTGTACAAGACTGGTCTTGGGAATCTCATGGTGGGGACACTTTTCTTGTAACTCCTTGAATCTCTCCCACGCCTCATGTATTGTCTCGTAGGGTTGCTGATAGAAACTAGAGATAATGGAACAGATTCAGTCAGCCGAGAGGGTAAAATTTATGAAGAAATGTTGATTTCAACTCCTACCAGGTCATCACTACTTTTCCTAGACGATCGACCCAATACATGTCCTTGTCTTGGAGGATGAAAGGAAAATCAGTCATCTTGATCACCCTATTGGGATATTGTGGTAATGTGCGGTGGCACAAATGCGACCAAATTTCTTCAGGTGGATGTATGGTTTCTCAGTTGTGTTCCCCTGAAAGATGGGAAGCAGAGACATGAACTGCGGCTTCAACTCGAAATGGGCATGTATTAGTGGAATCTGGATCCACTTGATGACTTGACCTTTCCTATGATTGTCGGCTTCTTAAGAGTTGGCTTTGGCAGTGGTGGTCCTATCTCTCATCTCTCGTAACGCAGTCCACCCACAAAGAATTCATCTTCTGCACATCCTTGGTTAAACTCATTTTTTGGGTTTGGTTCATCCTCCTTCCTGACATCTCTCTCATCGGTCCTCCTCCTCAAATCGTTCAGTATCTCTTGGAAAGCAATTTGGGCAAGGGACTGATCGGCCAACTGCAACTGGATGGCCTTTATTGAAGAGAGTAGCTGACTATTAATTTCATTCTACATAGTGTATTGCCCTTCCACCTAATTGGCTTCTTCATCTAGTTGGGGATACTGTCCCTTTCCTCTTCCACCGACCATGTCAAATTCTGCTTGGATTTCTGACTCGAGATCGGGTTCTTGGTCTGTACATAGAACTTCATTAGTGATGGTGATGTGTAAGGAGTGAAGTCGATGGCCATCCAAAATGGGAAGAGTTTGGGACAAGAGTGATCCTGATTTATTGGAGAAGGCGAGGAGTCTAGAGATCGGTTCGTGGAGTTCAAACAAGGTTCCCGGGAGTCGCCCCGAATTATTGTAGAAAACGAGCGTATGGAATCTATGTGGGTGTTGATGGAGTATAGACTAAATTGTCTATGTGTTGCCATCTTGAAAATCAAGAGGAAGATCTATGTGGATGAAAGATACGGGGGTCAACGAGAAATAAAAGGAATACAAAGTAGCAGAATGTCTCAAGGTGAGCAAGGGTAAAAAAGGAAGGAAGCAAAATGGTGCAAATATGCCATATTTTTTTGATCTTGACCTTAATAAAGCTAATCAATCAAACCTCAAAACAATGGATTCACTAACTCAACCCGTGAAGCCATGAAGGTTTGGCAATTATCTTTGTAAGTTTAGGTTTGATTTTCAGGCAATTTATCTTTGACCGAGTCCTTAGAGTGCTACACATATAGGAGAGAGTACTGCCGAAAAAGTATCTCGTACTTGTCCTCTTCCTTTGTAACATGTAGTATGCACTTTTTAAGTTCCTTGTAACCCTTCTTGTATCCCTACATAGCCAAAGAAATAGAGGGTGGAAGCCGATAGATGAAACAACTACTGCAGACCTTACTCGCAACAAAATCACCCGTGAGTGTGCAAGGACCTACTCAGATGCAAGACGATGAGGCAAACACCCTCGTGAAGGTGTGGCCTAAGCTCAATACTTCAGACAAGGTTGATGCTCTGCACAATAGAGAACATCATCATTGACCAAGCCCTACTCATCTATGTGTAATAGAAGAGCCAATACTTTAGAAATCCAGACGATACACAAGGCAGCCACAGACTGGGTTTTGGGCTCTATTACTTAACTCCCTCTCATAGATAAGGAGACATTCTAATGGAACATGAAAACAAATGATGTCTTTGTTCACCCAAGGCAATGAATCCAATTAATCAATTTTATTTACGTCAAGTATTTTAGCAGTCCCTTTTAAATTTTTTTGTGTTATCACTTGCTTTTAGTAAATTCAATACAAGCGCCTTACATTTTTGGTATTTTATTTGATTTCTATATGATCCAAAAATAGAGGGAGATAGTAGAAAAATAATGCAAAGTGGCACTAAGATGAAAATCTCACTATAGTGCATAAATGATGAATGCATAGTTAAAAGACTTATATCGCTTCCTAGCTCTCTCCATGCGGAACACAAAACATGAATTTATAAACCTATACTATATTCTGATATGCACACGAAAATTTTCCTAAGCAGGCAATTGCCACACGTGAAGAACGAAATGCTAAACACCAAGAATTAAACCTAGAGTCCGGACTTGGAGCCTCCTCGGTGCCCACCACAGTGGGTCCTGCAAGCGATGTATAGGGTGCTCTCGTGACACACAATTTCAAAACTAGGTGTCCAAAAATTAGTTAACTTAAGTCCAAACATGAAAACTATAGGTTCATGAAGAATAATTAGGTGTTTGGCCCTAGAGTACATGATCAAGAAAGCCTAAAGACTAAGGGCTCATTACACAAAACAAATATAAAAAAGGCGGAAAGCACAAAACTTTGGGAAACAAAGCAAAAGAAGGCAATGAAATCCTGACAAAATCTGGTGAGCCCCCAAGTGAACAAACACTTGGGAATTGAGCCCAAGTGTCTAAAGTCCAGAGTACATGTATTATTACAAATTAATGGTTTAAAAAGAAAAGTCTATCTCTCACAATCTAAACTAGGCTACTCTCTCTCTCTCTCAAGATCCTCCTGCTCTCTCTTGTCGGCTAGGTCAAAATAGCCGATTTCTCGTCCCAAGGCTGCGTAGGATCGCCTAAGCTATCCTCCGTGATCCGCGGTCCCTCACAAGAAGACAAAAGAAAACATGTCAGACAATTCAAAATTGATAATTAAATAGAAAGCAATAAATGAAAGAATAGCTAAGCAATATATGAGACAAAAACTAATCCATAAATCGATGCTCCCTGGCAACAGTGCCATTTAAAAAGCAGAAAATCAAAGTCATTAAAATAGCTGACACATCTGCTTCATTTGTCGCTGAGGTGACTACTTGAATATTGCTGTATTTTCAACAATTAACCTAAACAGATAATCGAGCAATTAAGAGCAAGAGTTAAAGTTTATTATACCCTACTAAAAAATGTATAGTGACAAGAAAATAGGGGTCGAACTCAGGAAGCAAATGTGTAGAGTAGTGTGGAGTGAAGAAATTCAAGCATAAAATGCCTCTCAAATACTCATCCAAAATTAAAATTATGGGTGTTTTATTTTTTATATTTATTTATTTTTTATATTTTTTTATTTTGTTTTAAATTTTAAATGTTTATATTTCCTATTTTTTTAGAATTTTATACTTCCTTTTCTTTAAAAATAAGAAATCTAGGTTATATAAGGCTATATCCAATATATACTAATGTAATTATCAATACAAGTAAATAGACAACATTAAGAAAATAAAATGTTTTTGGTTTTAAATAAATTTTTACTATTTTGTAATTTCTTGGATAATTTTGCTAATTTTTATACATTTTAAAGTTGAAAATACCTCAAAACATGGATAAATTAAATACCTAAAATTGAAATGGAAATTAAAAATAGAAAATTAAGTCCTAAATTTTATAAATCAATTTTAACTTACAAATAATAATATAAAGTAAATTATAAATAGAAAACACTATTTTTTGGAATTTTTAAGAATGTTTTAGATTTTTATAACGGTTTTTAGGATTTTTCAATTTTAAGAGTTTTCTTTTTCTATTTTATGGATTTTTGTTCTGGAATAGTAAAATAAATGAACATGGGAAAAGATTTTTGAATTTTTCAAAACTGTTTTATCTTTTTTGGTATTTTAGATGTAGACATGGTCTTTTAATTCTCCTTTTGATTTTATAAATAATTAAAAGTCCTAAAATGCAAAAATAAATTTAAGGTATGAAAGTACAAGCATCCAGGAACCTAAGGCTATTTTTTAGCACAAATGATAATTTATATACATGAGAGATTATAAAAAGAAACTGCAATCTGACAAGGGCATATTTGTAAATAAAATAAAGCACATGGGTGGACATGCACTTTTTCAAAAATATATAACGTGAATAAAGTTTCCTTGATCCAAAACGGAACACAAGAACCTCTAGGGGAATGCCTGGAAAATGCCCACCTCACGTGACAGCCATGTAAGGTGAGCTGGGGAGGATTGGATAGCAAATACAGAAAGTTTGAGGGTCTTTTTGTAAATATTAGAAAATAAAATGAGCGACAGAGTGAAGTTTTTATACTAATTAATAAATATACAAAGTGCATCGGGTCAGGGGTGCTAATTACCCAAACACAGGGGGAGTGGATGGCTATGATCTAGCCACTTAAACACGTGTCGCTCCCACATCACACGATACTGGTTCGCGTCGTGTGACCCTGATTAGAAGATCCCAGAGATCCAACGGTGATGAGCTGACTTAATCTGATGGTGGGCGGCTAAGCTTCTCCAAGAACAAGGGAGAGACCGACGGTTCAGAGGGCCTCTAGAAGAACGACTAAAGAACAAGCTATGGGTGAACTTCAATCGATGATGCAACGCGGCTCCAGCAATCTCAGATCCTCTTCCGATGTGTAAAACCCTCCTGGAAATGTCCTCTACTTTCAAGGTGCATCAAAATGGCACGAAGATCATCGAGGTGATCAGACGGAGTGCCTGGACCTGGAAGCTTCCCCCCAGGTTCGATGAGTCATGACATGGCTTCCTTGCTGGTTCTTCCTACATGGGGTTAGTCACAACAAAAAATGTGATGCTGGAGAGCACTAGAAGTGGGAATGTATTTGTAGTGGGGTGGAGCGGCGATCTCCGGTGTGCGGCGGAGAAGGGAGATTAGGGATACATATCCTCGTAAAATATGAGGGAATGGAGGTGCATCAAATGTTCACAAGATGGTGAGGAAGAGAATGGAAGTGGTATTGCGTCAGAACACGATCGGGATAGTAGGATGGGGTTCGGTCGGAGCGGATCA